>JAECUM010025690.1:0-19980 GCA_016617855.1 Megalonaias nervosa
TAGAAGCCAGATACAATGCGTGTAAAATAAACTAAGCAAATTGTGAAAGCAATTCTTGACGAAAAACAGAAAACATATCAGTCTGTGCATGTACATCATTAAAGAAATGTGTGCGTGTGATTTATATTTTTAAAGCAGCTTTAACAATTTTACAGTCATATCACTACGATGTCTGCAATGTGGTAGTTTATAGTGATGTAGCATCATGTCCCACCCATTCACATTCTCCTGACACCAGGCCGACCAGTCCTAACACTAACCTCTTAATGCTGAGGGCCTAGCGAAACAGCTATTTGAACAATTTTTATAAGTCTTTGATATGACTCGGCCGGGGTTCGAACCAGCGACCTCCCGCATCCGAGGCGGACGCTCTAACCACTGGACCACTAGAGCGGTCTATTCAAAAAATTAAAATAGCACGTAATTTGGACTACGCGAAGAACATAGAGATATTTAAAAAGCAGTTCCCATCAGTCGCCAGTTTAAGCAGAGCAGCAGTATTTGAATACAAACCGATACTAGTGAGAAATCAAAACACATTATTATCTGAAAATTAATCCCTGCCAGTCAGGAATAAAAACACAATAATATTGAAAAATCAATCCCAACCAGTGATAACTAAAAGTCGGCAACATTTGAAAATCAGTAATTTCCAGTCAGCAAGAACAAGACAGCAATATTTAAAAATCAATCTCTACCATCCCCCAATTAGAATGTAGAGGTATTTGAAAGTCAATAACAACCAGTCCCCATTCAAAACCCATCAATATTTAAAGGTCAATTCCATCCAGTCACAAAGCAAAATACAGCAATATTTTCAAATAAGTCCCAACCTGTCACCAATCAAAACACGGCAATATTTGAAAATCAATCCATACCAGTCGACAATAAAAACACGGCAATAATGTGATTATCAATCCAAATCAGTCATCAGCCAAAAAGCAACAATATCTGCAAATCAATCCATGCCAGTCACCTATTAAAACAACCCCCCCCCAAAATACAAGAAACAAAAACCAAATTGAAAATCAATCCCAACCAGCCACCATTCGAAACATGAATCACTTCTAGGCAGTAATAGAAATAAAACAGTATTTGAAAATCATACTTTGCCAGTCATACATTGAAATACAACGGATTTTTGAAAACTAATCCCTAACAATCTCCACCGAAAACTCAGAAATATTTGAAAATCAGTCCCTAACAGTCGCCACAAACAATATAGAAATATTGTGAACCAGTTCGTACCAATCCCCAATCGAAACGCAACAGTATTTGAAAAGCCAATTTTACCAGTCACTAATCTAACGAACAAGAAAGTAAAAAATATTCCTGTACTCATTTTTGAAAATACTGATTTTAAGTATGTGGATTCTGGTCGTCATCTTGGATTCGATCTTTCATAAAATATCAAATGGACTTGACAGATTAATTGCTTTCTAAAAACAGCATAACCTTGAAAAGATAATCTTCGAAAACTGAATACCAACTTAGCAGGCAAGTTTTGTCTAAATTGTACTCATACCTTGGTATATGCCAGTGTAACGGTAGTCTGGGTTGGTCCGGTGGGTTAATTACATAAAATTCTATTTATAGCAATTAGGTGAATTTATAACCTCCTCTCCTCCCCGTCCAAAAGAATAAATTATAACCTGCGATGTTGGAATAAATATAGTCACTTGCAATTTAAAGCTAAAATCTGCCAAATCATCGTCTGTATACTCTTCAGTGGCCCTGTGGAGCAATCTTGAACGTGATATACAATGTAGTAAAAAGTTAAATAATGTTTATGTCCAAATATTGAAGCTAATAAAATGCCTAATTTTAGTCATCGAGCATTAGATATTATCCAATATCCATACCATATTGCGACACAATGTAAGCTCATTAAAACTGATCTTTACCGCGTTTAACTTGCTGATACCCTTTTGTTCCGACTGTAGGGTAGAGACAACCATTTCTTCGTGATGTGTCCCATGTATAGTTAAAAACGAAATGAGTTGAGAAAATTACTCTCAGTGCCATCTGCAACTAAAACTGCTTGTTTAGTGAAATGGCAGTACCAATACAAAATACAGAACTGTACAACACGTATGCAAATATATAACTGTTACCAGCCAATTGCAATAACTTATTCAAATCACAAATGCTGTCATCAAGTGCTCTCTCTCTCTCTCTCTCTCTCTCTCTCTCTCTCTCTCTCTCTCCAGTGATTTCCCATTATTAGCTTTTGCTACACTGTTCTCATCTTGAAATACTTATATCATGTAGGGAGAGGGCTTATAAAGTTGTTAGAACTTGTGCCCAATTCCCTTGTATCCTGCTGTGACAATACAACATCAAGCACATCAGTATATGAGAGTCAATTCCAACCCGTCACCAATCAAGGCACACCAATATTTCAAAATCAGTACAAAAGGATCACCAATCAAAACACTATAATATTTATTTACCCCCCCCCCCCCGCAAAAAACAATCCCAGTCAGTCATCCAATGCCACTACATCAATATTTAAAAATCAGCCACTGCCAAATACCAATCAAAACACAGAATAAAGATTTGAAGAAATTGCATTTTAGCAAGCGGAATTGAATGTAACATGTGCGTAAAATGTTTTGAAACGTGAACGTTCCGTTTAGTCTTTTCTCCTTTTTCCTTTACCATAGTTTCGATTACACAGACAATAATTCAACTGTGCTTGCGCTTACATTGATTTTTCTATTCTTGAACGGGGTTTTATCAATATTTAATGCTAAATAATCATATATTTAATACTGATGGAACGACAATTATATTCGCTGTATTTGTTTTTACAAAGAAGGCAACGTTTGATGGATCAATTTGAAACGATTATTTTTATTGGTCTTTTAAACTGTTGCGCGTACATTTCATGCAATCATCACAAATAGTTGACTCTATTTCTAAATGTAGATGGCGTTGTGCGTATTTATTTTGATTTGCTTCTGTTTTTTAAATGTGAAATTCTTAAAAGTCAATGTTCATAGATGGAATAAAAATAAGCCCCTTTCCATGGTATCCATTGATCAATAAATCAATCAGTCATTGTTGTCCCTTTTTTGCCAATCATCTTTATTTTAATAAATAAGAAGCATCTATCTGTCTGTCCTTCCGTCCGTCCGTCCACCCATCCATCTATCCATCCATCCACCCACCTATCTATCTATCTATCTATCTATCTATCTATCTATCTATCTATCTATCTGTCTATCATTTAATATGTATACTGCACACAATACAACTGATTTTTTTTCTATGGTATCTTAAAGATAAAATAATGTCAGAAACATAATAAGTCGTTCTCATTTGTTATCAGAAGGGCTTCAAAGCAAGCACGAACACTTGTATTCCGCCTCCACTCACTGTTCATGTTGCAATAACACAGACTGTAGGTTTCATCCAGTGTCATAAATGCACAAGGATATTCAGTTAAAACTGAGGAATGCCGTGTTATGGTTAAACGCCACCCGCTCCACAGTCACCCCAAAGAAAAAATCGCTTGTCTAAAAAATATGAGGTGTCAACGATTGCATTCCAGCTAAGTTCGTATTATATTATGTTAAATATGAAAAAAATGCAAGAACTCTATTGAACAATTTCCAACTTCAAAATTTCTATGTGGCTGATGACATTCCATATTTGTTTACCTTGTTACGATGTCAATTGTGTTGTCCCACAGTGCTTAACGCATTGTCACCGCGGTGTTCGATTCATACAGAGATGTTATTACACGACAGTAAAGGTCGTAAATTAGAAATGTAAACAACATTGGTAAAAGTAACTTAGTGACGTAAGAGCTCTTGCACACGTGTATTTATTCCCATATTACTAAGCGTAAATCGAGTCTCTACGGAATCTGTCGTATAGGACTCAAAAAAGAAGACTAACCGACCCGACCCCGACAGCCTGCCTCTCCCCCTCCAGCGATTTTTTTTTCTGCGTTATGCAAGTATGTACCATGAATTGAAACAAATGGAAACAGTGTTTATTCTTATTTATTCAGTTCCTTGGATTGTTCTCCATGGCTATGTTGGCAGAATAAATAAATAAATAAATAAATAAATAAATAAATAAATAAATATTTTAATGACTTTACGGTAAAGTCAACATATTTACGTTCATTTGTGGTCGAAATCTGTATTTCGAATTCGCGAGAAAGTTAAGGTCTCTTTTAAATAATTTTTTCATCACAGCCTGATTTTCCATTATCTCACAGAAATAACGTTTTAATAAACATGGAGACAAAGCATTGGCTGAAAGTGTGCTTCATGAAATATTTTAAAAGCAGTATTATTAAATTGTACATTACAACTTTGTGATTAATGTGTGGCTGTAAAACATATACCTTGCCAAATGTGGTCGAAATGATGTATGGCAAAAGGATTGGAAAATGGTCTCAGAACTCTGCTAAACCAAACTGTGAGTCTAAAAAGTATTTTCTCCTGAGCCTCACGACCCCGTTTACACATTTTGATAAGTTTTGCCACACGAAAAACCTGGCGACCCTCCAGAACGTCCATGTGAACCTGATTTGGGTCGCGACCTGGGGGTTGGGAACCACTGGTATAAAGGGATCACAATGATAAGAAGGATTATAGTAGTTCATTTGCAAATGATAATGATCATGTTATTTTGCACAATATTCTCGTGCAAATGATTGTTACGTAGATTGAGGAACGCGTCCTTTAGATCACCTATGATATGTACGAACAGAATAATTTCACTAAGGCTTTGACAGAAGATTCAAAGACTTTTTGATTTTCATGGTCTATGAACAGTATAGAACCGTTTCGCTTTGGAAGAAATACTGTAGAGAAATCATATTACAATTTAAGAATTAAAGCAGAAGTCTTCATTTGGAATGCATGCTTTCGGTAACTAACAGCAACATCACCTCTGAATTGACTTATAGCAGAACACTTTTATTAAGGCGAGAATAAAGAGAGGCATGCCTTCATTTTTTAAGCAGATCTGACAAGATAAAGCGTGCATTAAATAAAAATAAATCTCCAGTGAATATTGGTGATCATCTGGGGCGCTGGAAATTACACTGAAAGGCGAATGTGGGCTGAAGACAATCTGACATAAAATGGTGTTAACTTCTTACGTTTACAATGGTGACGTCATCAAATCTTATGTTGTAGCTTTCCCCTGAAATCGGTTCACCCACGGATGTCGCCGATCAACGTAGGCTTAATTCGTACTCATGTGAAAAATGGATGGGTTTCTCGAGGTAGAATTTACAAGACTCATAATATGATGAAATGTCGATATTATCTGGTTTTAAAGGCACCCAACGATGTTTATGACCAATATCTTTCAAGATTCAGTATCATTCAGATGATCGGCATATGCGATGTTTTTGCACGTGACTGCGGTATTGGGGTCCAAGCAAAGCAAATTTTGAGATCTGCATGAAACCTGTATGGTAAAATGATAAATTATTACTGAGATTCTTGTTATTAATCTCACTTTCCCTGATCTATTGTGATAGACGTATGTTAGCGTCAGACAATAACCGCTCTATATGCGGAGTCTCAAACATTTACCTAATTGGTGTAAACTCTGTTTTAATATTACCCGAACGGGACTCTAACGTTTGAGCTGTTGAAACGTCAAATTTACATCAAAAGGCAAGTTAGTGTACTGAATTACACTCTGATAATCAACTTGCCGTCATGAAATTTCAGTATTATATTCAACAGGTGTTTTATTCTGAGACTAATACAATGATCACATAGATAATAATGTTAATGCTTTTTGCTCAGAAGTGGCATACTGCGCCGTGAATTCCCCAAGAAGCCTCGCAGGCAACGTGATGCTGCTACATTTGCTTGTTGACATGGCGACAGCTAAAAGAAGCAGTACATGTGTTTGATTTGGACAATGAGAAAATAAAATATATGTAAAATAAACATGACCTCTAGTGTATTCTTTCAGAATACTGTCATCGTATACGTACTTCTGTTTGCTCTGTATTTGTTACCTCTCATGTGGCATACATAACTGGGTGCTACGTTCTCCTTCTGAATGAAGTGTATATTGCGTTTACTAACTCTTAATTCCTTCGGCTACCGGACCCACCACTTCCACCCCCACCCTTCCCCATCAGCTTAGATAGGAACATTATGTGACGATGATTAGCACATTCTGAATGTGTCATATTGATCATAGTGTATACTAACTGAGAAATTTTGTAAGCGAAATCCAATGTTTTAACTTGGTTTAAGTTATTGGTTGAATAATGCCATGAAACATATTTTGTGCTTGTTATATATGAGTTGAGGAAGCATCCCTACGTAAAATAATGTGAAATATATGGCAATATAATAAAATCGTAATATTGTACAGTCTTCAAACCCATAGTACATCTAATCTTTAATCTGTTCCTTGTAGCACAATGTTTCTTCAAAAAGATCTTCAGACTGAATATTGTCATCTTAAAATGTTGTCATTATGCAATGCAGTGTTAGGGTTTTCTGTCTTACCGTAAGATAAAACAAGCATATTCACAAGTCTCTGGGTTTGTGAAACAAACTTAACAAATGGCTTTACAGCCAACGTTGCAATACGTGTTTAGCATGACATTATATATATATGTAACGTAATACAGTCGATATTCGTAAACCTGAAAAAAAAAACATTTTATTTCGACAAGCTTGAATATACAGCAGTTTCAAGCGAAAACAAAATGTTTTTCGTATGTAACATCTAAAATATATTATCTTACAAAATTTTGATACATTAAAATATTTCAAATTAGTGTGGTCACATTTGTTTTTCTCGTGTAAATCCAAACGTATGAGTCAGATATGTGGAAACTTGGTAGCAATTCAAATGACATACCAGCGGTACATCACAGATATATTGCAGTAATATATTTCCCATTAGGAAGACAAGACAGCTTAAATTCATTATTTTTTAGTTTTTAATGACATTTTCAGTACATGATAGGCTATCCAAGGCGGCCAGTATATTTAGAGCAGGAAGAACCTAGAAAATCCCTGGGAGGAACCACCGACCCAAGGGGAACTACGAAAGTTTTCGCACATACCCACATTGTTCGAACCGAGACTCAAACTCAAGCGGATAGAAGTGAGATATATTAGTGACATATAGAGGCGAGCGCCTTAGACAACTCGGTCATTCGAGGCCCTCGTCAAAATTCAGGTCGAGGCAGATTTTAAAGTATTGTTACGACTCTAGGTCTTAATGTATCTAACAGAAAGAAGTGAAACCGTCCCTTTAAGTAAAATTAACAAATTATTTATTTTTCTGTAATATAAAGTGAAAATTCAAGAGACACTTACTGTATTTTGAATTAAATCCCAGACAATCCTAAATGTCCTCTCACAAGTCCAAAAATATAGAATGTTCCGAATAAATCAAAATAGTCTTGAATGTCATAGCGTACCGCAATGATGCAACCGACAATGTCTTTGAATGAATTCACAATAATTCCAAAATAATGTGTTAATCAAAAGTCAATGAGCACACAGTAATTCCAATGAATAATTTAAGTACAATATTCCTCACGAATTATATATGAACACAACTGTTACTTCTGATCAAAATGGATTCCAACAGACTGATATAACCCAAAAACGAATGATTTGCTCATCAGGTCTCTATTCATACATATTTTAGCTTGACCTATAACGCAATAGAATATGAAGATTTCTAACGGAAAAATATAGACTAACTCTAAATAAGACTTACCTTGAACTCTTGCAGCGTAAGCAAGTTGTTTACAACTTACAATCGGAGACTAAAGTTAGACATGTAAACATTCTCTTTACAAGCTACAACCATGGAGAAAAGTAAAGCACACAATATAAATTAAATACACATAACAGTATGAAAATCCGGTCTTCTTAAAATATGTTTTACAAGAAAATAGATTTAAAAAAAGACAACACTGAAATCTGAAATACATATGTGATTAAACATAATTTGCAATTAAAGCAGCAAAAAGATTTCAGACTTTTTGCTTGAGCTTGAATTTCAAGCATAAGATGTTTCGAATATACGGGACTTGAAATACTTTATTCCTTTTGAACTAACTTTGAGTGCATCAGTATTTGTAATTAGCTGTCTTTGTGCAAATTAGTTGATGAATCAAATGTTTTGTTCAATGTTTGTGCTAGTTTTTCCTTTCTTATATTATTCGTCTCATCACACATCCTTAATACGATAAATTTTATAGCAAGATACCATCACATAGAACACGCATGAACTATTATTGAGGATTCAGTAGTTATTTAACTTTGTTCTAATATTTAGAATTGGACTTAAGGAATTAGAAATCTATAGTAAACAGATATTATTGCAAGAAGGTTAATCCATTATTTTTATAGGGGTTTACAAGATAACGATATCAGATGATCAAACTGTCATCAAAGAAGCAAAACAAAATACAAAAATACAAACAAAAAGGTCCTATTGCAGTCATGAATTTTATTCTGAAAACTTCCGTATGTTGAAGGAATGACATTTGTCTTATGAGTTCTTTTGGAGAATCCTTCTTAAGAGTATTAAATGCATAGATGAATTTTAAACCTTTGTAATAATAATAATAATAATAATAATAATAATAATAATAATAATCGTGAAAGGAAAGGCAACAGAAAAAGAAAAATTATCATCTTTCCAGTCTGTTCCTTTTTTTTCTTTCTTTATCTAGATTTTTAGAAGCACATCTTCTTTTAGATTTAATAATTAATTATTGCCTAGCCAAATCGGGATTTATTAATTTGATTTTATCGATACTGTGAATTACTTACAATAATGCAATCCTGATAGGAATGTTACATATTATACAAACAAACATAGGTAATACATCTTAAAAAAACATAAAACTGAATTTTCATGTTGAGTAATTGAAGTGCTCTTTGAACATTTATGTGTGGACTATCAAGGCAAAATTAGAGGTATCCAAAGGTTGTCTCAGATAGATCAACACGTTTAACCAAATAATACATTTCACACGGCACAGACATTATGTTTGCGTTTTATCACCTGGCCACGAGATCTCAAAAGTAAATTAGGTTGAGTCAAGTACGAGTTTGTACTCCAAACTCGAGTGTAGATATCAGTTTCGAGTTTTTACTTCATTTGTGGATCTCGAAACATTGGAGTCAAGTTTCTGACTCGAAACTCGAATTTGAGATTTAAAAATATCGAGTCGCATTAGAAGTAAACTCCAAACTGAAGCAAATATGGGAGCTGTGGTTAGACACAGACGCTTGATTGTTGTTAAAGAACGCTCTAATATTGCCATTTTAATCTGTAACACTCTTCAAGGCAACACATGAATACACATTTAATTAACACAGTTGATGGCATACTGGCCAAGTCGTTCTTACGCGTAATATTGACGAGTGGTTAAAAGTTTTCAGAATGTCTGTATGTTTACTCGTAGGAGTGGAACAATACATTTTTATCCTGAGAAATATTATTCAGTTTAAGATGAATACTTAAGCATGCATTGCTGATTATGAACTACAAATAAATCGACTTAGGCGTAGCTTTGCCTGCTTTTGTCAAAAAGGATAATAAAGAAAACTGATTTACAACTATCGTAGTGTAGCAAGTGACTGTAGGATACTTTCGACTTTGTAGTTCTTTTGAAGTGTGAAATGTGTCAAGAAGTGGTCAGAGCAAATAAGCATATTTAAAAATAATATGCAACATTCGTATACGTTCATTGTTCAGGCTGGTTTGCCAGATTCTGTGATTAAAAATAATATTTGATTGGTCTTTCGAACTATCTCGTGGAAACACATTAGTATAATCAAGAGTTTTATTTAGACGGACTCTGTGCTCTGCTATGTACGATACATTTTGAGATCTCATTCTATATCGACAAAAATAGTCATTAAAAACGTACAAATAATACGTGATCGATATCGTAAAACGAGTTCCCACGGTGATACATTTATTGAATGTAGATATTGAAACCGAAAATTGATTTTGAGAAAATATAATAAATTTTCTTTTGTGATGCTTTTCAGTAAAGTCTGGCACTGTCTCAAGATTCACCGTGCATACTCAGCAATTTAAACTTCTTACAGTGTTATCATATGTATTATATGTAACAATTCTATTTTGCTATCAAATTTGTCCGCTACGGCCAACGGAAATATTCCCACAAAGTTTAGCCCCTCCGTGTGGGTTTCGTTTTCAGTGATTAATGCATAGGATTGATTCCATTACTTTCTCCCACATGTAAAAAAGAATGGAATTAATCCACCTTTAATCAGCCGTCAGCTTTCTCACGGGATCTAACATTTAAATGAGGTATAGATTGCTATCGTTATTATATTATATTTGCCTCTCTCAGTTTGAGGAGATTATGGAGAGGTTTAAGTAGATTTGCACATTACTTTCCTCTTAAATACTTCTCCAGCTTTGATTCAGAAGATTTCTTGATTAGCTCTGAAATCGCCAGAAATAATGGCGTAACTAAGAACCAGTCATTAATTGTGAGATATGGAGGATCATCAAGGCCTTGGACAGTATGAGAAAGAGTGCAGAAGGATTAATAGTGGTTTATAGCGTAGATTATAGCGTCTGGCGTGTATAAACGAGATAATAAACCAGTCGGGTACTTGAGAAACAATATTGCAGTGATTTATGATGATTCCAGAAGAGCGCTTGTATGGCATAGTTCAGTAGGTCCGTTAAAAACTATTGGACTTTGAAACATTATATAAGTGAAGGTTTAGGCTATTCAGTAACGATATATACTATGAAGGCTAATGGGATTACATATAAATGAATGTATAAGCCGTGGAAATAAAAGCAGAAGATTGGATTAAGTTTTAGGAGAAAGACGAATCAAAAGAGTTCATGTGACAAGGCACATTATATTATATGAACATGCTTCATTTCTTAAAAGTAGAATTCTATTAAAGAAAACACTAATGATGTAAAATCTTGAAATTCAAATCGTAGAACCGGAGAGTTGCAAATATAAACTATGTAAATCTTAAAAGGAAATGATGGCAATGATATTTATATAAACGTTTACCTATCGAGTGAAGTAATACTAGTTTTGGGGTTTATTAAATGAACACAAACCGGTAATTTATGGTTGCGATATGTCGGGGCGGCTTGTGTACAATTTTCGTCTGATCATTTTAGTTCAGTGTCACTTTTTATAGCACACATTATTGATCACCTTGTTGTGGTTATTTAGCAGAAACATCGGATATACAAACAATACATTTTCTATTTTTGGTTGTCATTTACTACGATCAATCATGGGCTTTGAGAGTCCCCATATCTTTGAGCTGCGCTGTACTCAGTAGGTATGCTGTATGGGTTGCCTAAATTTCCAGGATTGACAACTCACAAACTAGCAAAAGTTAGAGTTTATAGCAGAAAATGTTATTAAAAATTATTTTTTATGGAAAAGATTCAGTTTTTAAAAAGAAAATCATTAAAAAATCATTTTCAGGCTTTGTATTATGTTCTTGGACAGAACACGTGTTTCAGTGTTTGAATCATAAATACTCTTTAACACAGTCCTAACTCCATTCACTTTTCAAGTCACTCATTCAAAACAAAACCCTCAAAAAGCAAACCAGCTGTCGGTTTCATTAATTATAATAAAAGAAAAGTTAAACTAATAAAAGTTGCCGTTATTCATAAAACACAGGTGCCTTTGTTCAGGATTTATAACTTGTAATCAGCTGTTTCATCTGTTTTACCATATTCGACCACAGTAATTATAGTTAGTTTATAATACCATTTATCGTATTGATTTTATATTCATATCATCATAAAAATCTAGACTGATCAATAATGTACTTAATTAGCGACTGAATGGTTACCAAAAACGTTAAATTAGAAAGATTTGTTTGATTAAAGTTTTAAATTGATTTCAAATTGATATTTTATGTGTTTGTTGATCTGGTTTATACTGGTGAGCCAGACAAAACTTTAAGGATGAGGAATAATCGATATTTAGTTTCATCTAATTATAATTTAAAGATCAATAACGCTAATTATATTATTTGTTTCTCTGGTTGGTTTAAGCATATTTCATTGGCTCGGAAAATAATGTATACAATGCATATTGATAGGATACAACTTGTCCAACTTGCGGTTTTCTTTTTCAATATAAAATTATAAGCATACCTGCAAGAGGCAGATACAAAAGCAATTAACCGAACCCACTCCATTATCAAAGTATTCAAGAGGTATATACGAAAGCAATTAACCGAACCTACTCCATTATCAAAGTATTCAAGAGGTATATACGAAAGCAATTAACCGAACCCACTCCATTATCAAAGTATTCAAGAGGTATATACGAAAGCAATTCACCGAACCTACTGCATTCTGACATTATATACATGTAGGCGTGAGGCATATACAAAAGCAATTTACCGAACTTACTCCATTATGAAAGTATACACATGTATTCAAGAGGCATATACAAAAACAATTTACCAAAACCACTCCATTATAAAGGTATAAACATCTAGGCAAGAGGTATATACAAAAGCAATTTACTGAACCCACTCCGTTATAAAAGTATACACATGTAGGCGAGAGGCAGATAAAAAAGCGATTTACCGAACCCACTCCATTATAAAAGTATACACGTGTAGGCAAGAGGTATATACAAAAGCAATTTACCGAATCCACTCCATTATAAAAGTATACACATGTAGGCGAGAGGCAGATAAAAAGCAATTTAGCAAACCCACTCCATTATGAAAGTAAACACATTTATTCAAGATGTATATATAAAAGCAATTTTCCGAACATACTCCATTATTAAAGTATAAACATATAGGCAAGAGGTATTTACTGTTACGAATATGCAATTAAATTGCTTGTGTGTTAGTTTTAAATTCTTTTTTTATTTTAATTTTGTTTCATTACATTTTATTGTAATGATAATTTTCACGGGATTTGACTATTTTCGAAAAATCACTTCTCTGTTTTGACCCGATTTGAACGTAAAAGGTATTACATTATCAGTATTTTTAGCTCATCCTGGTTGAGACGTTTTGTAAACACTAAGCGAAAATGATTGGCTATTACGAAGGTCATGTTCGACCCACGTGTTAGTCTGTTGTAAACAGTTTCATTTTTAAATTCATTTCCAGCGTGGGAATCTGATTCTTAGATAGGGCTATTTTAGCCTACGTGATAATTGACATATTTTTTACTGCGCTGTTCGGACAAAGTAAGTGATCATGTGACCCATCATGAGAGTCAAAATGACGTTTTAGTTGGGTTTAATTCTCAATCTCAGTGTTTTCTGGTTCAGTCGTATTTTAAACCTTGAGGGCTCAAGAGGTTTTTATTGTTGTTGCCAGTTTGTTCTGAAGTTCGTCTATTTTTTTTTTTGAATTTAATAATTTAAATTCTCTGGAGAACAACACAAGTGCTTTTCTTTATGAAAATTCTGGGAAAAAGACATTCAGTGGAAATTTATTCTGGAATTCTAAACAGAACATTATAAATTGTGATTCAACGAGGACCTGTTGCCATCAGTACAACGACCTCATCTGACGTCATCGCCTTCCATATTGGAACTTCACAGAGATTCGAACATGGATTCAGTTAGAACTGTTTAGTGATAAGACTTGTATTTTCCAATTCTAGGATTAATTTTTGGATTATTTTCACAAACCTTAAGTCCTATTTCATATTTTTATCTTTTTTTGTAGGGAAATAAATTATTTTGTTAAAATTTACACAGCTAGTTGACTTCACTCTTTTCTTTTGTTACCTTTGTACGAGCCTACACGTAGCAGTACAAAAGCAGTTTACCGAACCCACTCCGTTATAACAGTATACACATGTAGGCGAGAGGCAGATACAAAAGCAACTTACCGAACCCATTCCATTATCAATGTATACACATGTAGGCAAGAAGTATATACAAAAGCAATTTGCCAAACCCACTCCATTATGAAATTATACAAATGTATGCAAGAGGTACATACAAAAGCAATTTACCGAACCCATTCCATTATGAAAGTATACATCATCATCATCATTATTGTCATCAGTCCCTTAACCCAAGAGGTCGTTGAGCCACCACAGTTGACTTTACAACCAATTCTCTCCATCTTTCCTTGTTCTCTACTGCCCTTTGGGAATCTCCAAATCCCATGACTGTCCACTCCTTAATATTGTCCTCCCACATCTTTTTCTGTCTGCCTCTTCTTCAGCACCCTCGCACTGTGCCTTGCAAGATTGTTTTTGCCAGTCCAGATGATCTTGAGACATGACCGTACCACTTCAGTTTGCGCTTTTTTACAGTGGTCAAGAGGTCATCATCGGATCCGATGGCTCGTTGGATCCTGTTGTGGACTTCTTCGTTGGTTACATAGTCAATGTATGAGATGCCCAAGATCTTCCGGTAGCATCTCATTTCGAAGGTTTGAATCCTTCTTTGTAGATCTGATGTGAGCCTCCATGTTTCACAAGCATACAGAAAGATGGATATGACAATCGAGCGCATCAGCCTTATTTTGGAACCAAAAGCAATGTTGGTATTTTTCCATATTGGTCTCATCCTTGTTATTGGTGCTGTTGTCTGGGCAATCCTGCAAAAGTAGCTCTGGTTTGGAGCCCTCATCTGTGATAATCGATCTCAAGTACTTGAAACTTGTGACTCTTTTCAGCTTCTGTCCACTGACTTTATGTCTGCTCTGATGCCATTGGTGTTGCTTGTCATCAACCATGTCAGCCAGTTCTTTTTCATCTCCTGATAAACCATCAGTATCATCTGGTGATTGTTCTTCCTCCGATGCTGACAGTGTCCTTGTGGTCATGCAAGGCATCCTCCATGATCCTTTCCAAGAAAATGTTGACGAGTGTAGTTGACAGTATACATCTCTGTCTGACTCCAACTGTTGTTCGAAACCAATCTCCTCTGCTGCCATTGATGAGAACAGCACTGGTGGTTTTGTCATAGAGGTGCTCAACAACCTGCACCAGGTTTGAGCTGATGTTGTACTTCCTCATAGTTGCCCATAGGGCTGCATGCCGTACCCTATCAAAGGCTTTTTGAAATCCATAAAGACGTGTTTTAGATTGTGCTGATGCCGAAGGTATTTCTCGCAAAGGAGTCTGAGATTTAAGATTTGCTCTGTGGTGCTCCTTCCTGCTCGGAAGCCTGCCTGCTCTTCAGCAATAATGTTCTCTGCTTGAGGCTTTAGTCTGTTGAGAATTATCTTCAGCATAACATTGCTCGGGTGACTGATCAAACTGATGATTCTGTAGTTTTGGCATAGCTGTAGGTTTCCTTTCTTGGGCAGCACGATGACCAAGGGTTGAGTCCATGTGGTGGGCCATTCCATATCTTGCTGCAGATTGCTGTTAGGACTGTGACTATCTTTTCTCCTCCTGCTTGAATGAGCTCTGCTGGTATGTTGTCAATGCCGGCTGGCTTTCCTTTCTTTAGTGACCTAACTGCAATTTCTACTTCTTCACGAAGAATGGGGTTGTCATCAATTTCTTCTGCCTGAGGGCAATTTAGTACTGCTGGATCTCCTTGGGTCTTATGATTGTACAATTCTGAGCAGTATTCTGTCCATCACTTGAGGATCTCTTGATCTTTTGTGAGGCATTTTCCTGATTTGTCTTGGATGGTGGTAGTTTTCCCTTGTTTATGGGTTGTGAGGTTTTTCACCAGTTGATATGCCATTTTGCTGTCATTTCTACTCAGACTGTCTTCGATTTTGCAGCATTGTCTTTCTATCCGGGATTCTTTGCCTTTTTCATGCTTTTCTGATCATGTTCTTTATCTCTCTGTATTTTCTAGCTCCTTCATGATCTCTTTTTCCCTTTTTCAGTTCTCTTCTTTTGTCGCATAGTTCAAGGTATACACAAGGTATATACATGTAGGCAAAAGGTATATACGAAAGCAATTTACCGAACCCATTCCATTGTGAAAGTATACACATGTAGGCAAGAGATATGTACAAAAGAATATACCGAACCCACTCAATTATAGAAGTATAAGCATATATGCAAATGGTATATAGAAAAGCAGTTTACTCATCCCACTTCATTATACAAGTATATTTGTGTAGGCAAGAGGTATATGCAAATAAAATTATCAGCTTAAACAAATGCTAGTATTGTGCATATTTTTTGTTTCACAGTTTGTGTGTACACGACATGCCCATAATACAGGAATATAAATTACAGCATTAATTACTAATCTCAAGTATGTATTAATACATATTTGTACTTTGAGAATATATTTCTGAATGTCCTATTGAATAGTCTAGTTGTTTAATTGTTTATGAAATATTTCCAAACTAAGGAGTAGCTATATCAATGTAAAACTTTAAAATAGAGAGATACTGAAACAGAGTCTTTCAATTTTGTATACTCTACTCTCTACAGTTATTTTTGCATGATACCCATAGGAACGGGAGGAATCAAGCATTAACTTTACCAAAATAAAAAACCCAGATCATTATTGCAAGTTCCACATGTATGTCTTAATCTTGAAAATAGAATATCCCTAGTTCTTTGTCTTCTTCAAAACCAAGAAATTTTAATCGTACAATTAAAATAGAATTGATTTTAGGAAAACACGCTTTGTTAGAAATATTAGTTTAAAATTAGTTTAATAATGTTCGAATTTCCAGCAAGAAGAGTTTCCAAAAGAGCTAAGTCTTAATGGAATACATTGATAAGGAATTCTTTTCTAAACGAGTAATGTGACTAATTCCTGCCAGCATGACATATGCATACTATACAAATATTTCTTTATTGTTAATAACTTTGAGGATATTTTAATTTATGGTCAATGCCCCGTTGAATAATTGGAAAGAAAATGGCATGTGTTGACTGATACATTAAGGCTGATCCAAATTGACACACATTTAACAATTAACCAAATGTGTGCTATATAATATTCCATACTGTAAACATGAAGCATTAAAAAATGTTATTGGCATTGGCAAGTTCTATCATCCTGTAAAATACAGAATGCTTTTGGAGGATAAAGTTTTATGCTTTATGTACAGTTGCTAAATATTCTCGAGTATTAAAATTATTAAGCATTCTGAATAATCTGAATGGGTGACATCTTGTTGTACTTTCCTTTTGTAGGCGGTGAAAAGTCACACACAGTCCCTATACCTTCATAAATCAATGCTTCCAAATCGCTCGAGTCAGCTTTTCCCACCGCTACTCAGTCTTGCATAAACTGGCCATGCCAGTAGCTTTTACGCTAAATGTTCGCACAGGTAATGAAGTTTAACGTACACCATTATCGGTATGGACATGCCATTTTTTTTATTTGTTTTGTTTTCTGGGTTTTGAGATTACAAGTATTGTTTTTGTTAATTTCTATCCGCTATGGCTATTAAGGCAACCTATCATCGCTCAAGTGAGAAGTGCGGGTCCTGGCCTTGTGATAAGCATGCCAACAGAGACGCTAGATAATTGCCTCAAATACGAGAAAGTGGAAAAAATTTATTTTAACATTCTCAGCATTATATAGATATCACGGTTGGTAATTCTTATTTTCCCTTTTCTCTCCATCCTATTTCATTTTCTTCTGTTTAATGACTTCCTTTGCTCGTTGTGTGGGGTTTTGTATACATAAGATCATCATCGTTAGCAATATCATCGTCTTATTATTATAATTTTTATAATGATGATGATAATGACGACGACAACGACAACGACGATGATCTATGCTACCTCTTACTTGGTAAGAGAATAAAAGATATGGCACCAACGATGACTTACGTACAGGAAATAACTGACACAATCATTGCAATTCAGTTATAAACTATCAAAATATTATTGTATATTCACCGTATTTGCACAATTCTCAGAATCATCAAATTATTATCGATTTCTAATTATATTTTTATGAAAAAGCACTGTTCTCATTAAAAATCTCCAAAACTTGCATGCGATGACATACAAAAACCACCATAACAAAACTTAGCCCACGTACGTTTTCAAGTACTACTACAGCATTAAGGCATGCCTTATCTAACACAAAGAGAATATTTGCAATAGCTTTGCAATGAAAAGAATTGCAATTAAAATCCATTAGCAATTAAATAATTTTCCATTACTATTATTCTCAACTGTGTACCATTGCATATATAAGCCAATAAAGAAAATGCAACTGTATACAAAATATTGTCCACGGAGGGTAGATTTTATAGTTCTCAGTGGATCTCAGTAAATAATTCCTTTCTCACGCGACCATGTTATTTTGCTTACAGACAGCAGTTTTCTGTTGGCGAACGCACGGATTGTTGACTACCCGATCGTTTACTGCAACGATGGTTTTTGTAAGTTGTCGGGTTTCAGTCGGGCGGAAGTGATGCAAAAGAGTAGCACATGTAGTTTCATGTATGGCGACCTCACAGACAGTGCGGCAGTGACAAGAGTGCAGGATTTCTTTGAGTCCATGGAACAACAGCAAGTTGAAATTCTTCTGTATAAGAAAAACCGTAAGTTTATTTTCTAGCCAATCTTTCATCAAACTTCTTAACCTTAGTACGCACCCAACTCCGAATCTTGTCCCAGTGAAATAAATGTTAATTTCTTAGATTTACATATTTGTTTGCTATATATTACGAGTTGCTTGTCATAAAATGAACTTCACACACACACACACACACACACACACACACACACACACACACACACACACACACACACACACACACACACACACGTGGCATAAAATATATTTTTTTTTTAATTTAAGGTATGTTAACAAAGTTTTTTTTATCCAATTAGTTTGTGCATTATATAGGGAAATACTTATTTACTTCTGCTGCTCCAGTCACAGTAACAAACATTAAAAGTAACAAACATTTAAATATAAGAAAAATAAGACAACAACTTGACAGAAATACACACTAGTTTTATTAAATCTGTAAATGTGGCTATTTGAATTCTTTTTTCATTGAAAGTTGCATGTGAAGCAATCTTCCTTTATGGTACCAGCTTTTGGATGGTGGCACTGTCAGAATATTCTATTTGCATTGTACTTAACGCACTGTTAAAAGGGTCGATATCACCGACTGAAATTTAATATATATAACAATATATATATATATATATATATATATATATATATATAACAACATATATATATATATATATATATATATATATATATATATATATATATATATATATATATATATATAATTAAACGCAATAAAATAGGAAATAAAATGGCTTTTTTTGGTGAAGTGACATATAAATGGGATTTTTATTGTCAATTTCCCATGAATTTTATTAAATTTTTAAAGACATCGTGGCTCTATTCCATTATCGGTGCTCGTGTTAGCAAACGTGATATTTCAAATCAAGTGAAATTGTCAAATAATTTATCAAAGCCGATATGCATTACATATTGCTTGTTATCTGCTTTTTAAACCGACGTTTGTGAATAACAGATCATTTTGTGACGTATAAGCTGCACTTTCAGACTCCTATTTTTATCAACAAATATCTCTGAAAGGGAAAAGGTCGACAAGAAAAGCAATTATGTCGCATTTTTCGCCATCTGGTCTTCTACTTCTCACTAACCATAGTTATCTCGTAATGGCCTCAAACTTACATTAGGCCTCGTCTATACTACTACTACTACTACTACGCTGACATACATCCGAGGCGTATTTGTGTCTGGAAGTAATAGTCGAGATGGTCGAATGGCCACGTGTAGTGTTTTGTCCAGAACAAACAACACCTGATGACTTATGCCATCTTCGCTATTGTTCATGGAAAAGAGTTTATTATTATAACAGGAAAAAGCTAGGACTGAGTTAAAATCTCGTTTACCAGTTTTTGTTATCCACAAATAATCGAAACAGCATCCAATTTAGATCTTTTTATATATGGGTTTAATGTGAAAAAATGTGGAACATACATACATACATACATACATACATACATACATACATACATACATATATATATATATATATATAT
>JAECUM010025691.1:0-11758 GCA_016617855.1 Megalonaias nervosa
GTACATGCACACACGTACGCAAACACATACACAGACACACATAAAATAACACACATATAAAAACACATGCACAAACGAGTTTTTAAAAATCTACCGATTATATCCTTCTGGGATATACATTTCAACGCAAGATAATTTAACATAATCTTCTTTCTAACAAGAAATTATCTATTTTCATTTAAAAGTTGAAAGTGCAAGGAACATTAACCACAGCATTTCTCTTTCCTTTTAAAAGTTGTAAGTATAAAGAGAAAATGAAATGTAAAGCTGTTCATACACTCTTCCACACACGTACGCACATACACACACATAAACAAACACGCACACACGCTTTTTTCAAAATCTTCTAATTGCTTTCTTGTGCCGAGACTAAAGTAATCCCAATATTAGTGGTATGTGCTATCACGGCATTACAGCTTTGTTATGTGTTATCATGGCATTACAGAGTATCTATGTGTTATCATGACATTACAGGGTAGCTGAGTGTTATCATGGCATTACAGGGTATCTTTGTGTATTCATGGCATTACAGGGTATCTATGTGTTATCATGGCATTACAGCCATGTGTTATCATGGCACTACAGGGTAGCTATGTGTTAACATGGTATTACAGGGTAGCTATGTGTTAACATGGCATTACAGGGGAGCTATGTGTTATCACGACATTACAGCTTAGTTTTGTGTTATGATGGCATTATGGGTAGCTATGTGTTATGATGGCATTGCAGGGTAGCTATGTGTTATGATGACATTGCAGGGTAGATATGTGTTTATCATGGCATTAGATGGCAGCTATGTGTTATCATGGCATTACAAGGTATCCATGTGTTACCGTGGCATTACATGGTAGCTATGTTTTATCGTGGCATTGCCTGGTAGCTATATGTTATCATGGCATTACAGGGTAGTTATCTGCTATCATTGCATTGCAGGGTAGCTGAGTGTTATCGTGGCATTACAGTGTAGCTATATGTTATCATGGCATTTGAGTGTTATCATGTCATTGCAGGGTAGCTATGTGTTAACATGGCATTACATGCGTTAACATGGCATTACAGGGTAACTGTGTTATCATGGCATTAAAACTGAGCTATGTGCTATCATGACATTACAGATTAGCGATGTGTTATGATGGCATTGTAAGTTAGTTATGTGTTATGATGGCATTACAGGGTAGCTATGTATTATGTGTTATCATTGCATTAAAGGGTAGCTATTTGTTATTTCATTACAGGGTAGATATGCGTTACAGTAGCATTACAGCTTAGCTATATGTTATCGTGAAATTGCCAAGTAGTTATGTGTTATCATGGCATTACAGGGTAGCCAGGGCCGGATTATCCATAGGGCAAAGTGGGCAACGTGCCCAGGGCCCCCGAGGCTCAAGGGGCCCGGTATATTATCGTCGGATTTCACAGGCAGGGCCCCCGAGGCTCAAGGGGCCCCGTATATTATCGTCTGATTTCACAAGCAGTGTTGTTAATAGTACTGTAACTATATCTATGGACAAGACAGGATAGCTACGGGCCCCTATTTTGGCTGTGCCCAGGGCCCCCAAAGGCCTTAATCCGGCCCTGAGGGTAGCTAGGTATATCAATCAGTTAACTGGTGAGTAAACCATAGACTACAGTAATAATGTATATGACTTGCATTCCCGCGTTATAAATCAATAGTTTGGTCGTATAATATATTTGAGGCGTTCGAGATTTAAATCCGTGTCATCATGGATAAATCAAGCGAATCTTTTGACCTTATGTTTAATATATCCTTTATCGGACATGCAATCTGCCCTGGATAAAGAGGCTGATGTGAGATAGGGCTCTCATGTCCTGATTATCGGCAGTATTGTCTTATATTGCTAATACTTGCCAACTCTCAACTTCTATAGTCTTGTATATTGAGCTCATATCAGCCATCGTTGAAATGGCTTCCTCAATTTCATTTGACAACACCAATGATGACAGCACGTGACAAATGGTGCGGGGTATTAAGGTATCTCAGCTTTAATGATGGCCACAACGCAGGATAAAGGACGAACTTCAAAACTTCACCACTTGTAATTGTTCTCAGAACTATGATATGGCAAGAAAAAGGAAATTTCCGATGATAAGATAGGATAGATTTATGTATGAACCAAAGATCTGATCGTATATATAAAGACTTTTAGCTGTTTGGTTTATAAATCAAATCTATTATTTATTTACCTTTAATTATATATGACACAGGACACTTGCCAGGTATATTTTGATTACCTGGAACAGGTTCGAACAAAACAGTGCCACACTTGAATTATAATGAATATGAAGCATGCGTTCTACCGTGTACATATGTACATGCACACGTATGTACCCCTCATGCTATGTCTATTTGTTTTCTTCTTTTCATTTCCTGATATCTGGATTTTTATTAATAACTGAGCCATACGTTTTCTGAATCGGTTCTATTAAAAGTAAAATGTATTTGTGACAAATGATATAGACTTAGGGGGATCTATATGATTAGTTAACATAACCTGTATACCCCAATAGCAACCAATCTACTACAGCCCAACACGTAGTTAACACTGAAATGTTATCACCTCTCTACTACAGCCCAACACGTAGTTAACACTGTAATGTTAGCACCTCTCTACTACAGACCAACACGTAGTTAACACTGCAATGTTAGCACCCCTCTACCACAGCCCAACAAGTAGTATAATGTTAGCAAAGGTTATGTACGTGCTACCTCATTATGACACATCAGATACTTTAAGTTTCAAATTGTACAATGTTAATCCACCTTACATGAACATACACGATACAAATTTTTTAAAATAAATAAATAAATATGGAACCTGAAGCAAATAATGTTTTTGCAATATAGTCTTTGCATTTATGACAAGAAGAAAACATTGTTCTGCGAATTGTGAATATGCTCTTTATTTAGCAACATTTACGAGACGGCTTGGAGATCATCAGGGTTATCATGTACGTACAGAAATCGGTCTGACCTCTGACGTATCTTTGATACATCGAATTAGGGATCAGACTAAGAATGTTTGATATCGTATATCTACCTGTCTATATAATATTGGTAACTGACATACCGCCTTACAGACACGCATATAAAGCATAATCATGCTTCAATAGGCAATCTGCGACATTCATTGCAGAAACGAAGCATATGGGTCGCGAATCTAATAATATATGTGGATGCTCCTCACCCATCAATCTACGATATACGTTACAGGTTTGCTACCGAGGTGTGTCCTTGGGCAAACCGCATTACACCAATTACATCGGTACTAAATAACATACTTGTGCAGTTGTGCCATAAAATACCAAAAGACAATCAGTCTGTCAACATAATTTGTTTTAGAGGCTTGCGTATGCGTATGTTGTAGTCATACAGGTACTACTGAATGTGCGTAAGGGGGGGGGGGGAGGTGGAGCGCCGGGGTGGCCGAGAGGTCTAAGGCGCTCACCTTTATAAATTAATGACATCTCATCTCTCTCTTTGTGGATTTGAGTCTCGGGCTCGGTCAACGTGAGTATGCGAGGAAGCTTACAAATAGCTTCCGGTGGTTGGTAGTACTTTCCATGTTTTACCAAGCAGTTTTAGTAGTAGTAGTAGTAGTAGTAGTACTGAATTATAGTCGTGTATTACCTACTGTCATACTTTGTTTGTGCAATTAACTATTATCATGTCACCGAAGCAAGCCGCAGAAAGCAAGGGCGCCAGGGGTGCCCCCATCCATCTTCTTCCGACCAAGGCTGTGACCCTTCACAGAAGTAACATTAATTTATTTCAGATCTATGCCCAGTTTCCTCTCACATCCGATTGGAATATTCCTAATTTATGAATTTTCCTAGTATGTAATACTGATTATTTTTCGTGTACTATTCGTACTTGTATATTCCGAAAGATTTGCAGAATCATTTTGGCTTACAGTAGCCGTCGATTTTTGCGATCTCAGTTCAGATACCATGACTCCATTGCTTTGTAAAGCAAACAAAACAATAAAATAAAATAAACGTCAGTATCCTTTCAGGACCAAGCAAGATTTTGTTCAAAGACGGCTTTCTTTCGGCAGAATGAAAGCACTATATGATAATCTGTGTGTGCCTTTCTTGGTGGTGGAAGGGGAGGCAGGGAGAGGGTTATAGATGTTCTTGATGTATGTATGCTAAATTGGTTGTGTGCTATACATGAATATGTTTGTTCAGGTGAGGTGGTGCTGTTGATTTGGTTTGATGTTTCGTTTCTGTATAACCAGGTTTTGTGCATTTCTTTTCTTTTGGGGTGGCAACTTATACTTTTTTTTTCTCCTCTCTCCTTTTAGTATTTTCTTTAGTCTCTGTGCGGGGAGTCTGCTACCTTCTTCTTCATTATGTCCTGCTCCTCTGCTTTTTCCACAGTGTCCTGTTTTTGTGTCTCCTTCTTCTTTTTCTGCTCGTCTTTATCTTTGCTACTTTTCTGCTGTGGTTTGTTTTTTCTTTTTGCGTCGTTGTTGTTTTCTTGATTTTGATCTTGATTCCTGCTCTTGTGTGCCGAGAGGCCCCTTTTCTGCACTCTTGTTATCTTAGTATTTCTTGCCTGAGGTTTTCCTCTTCCTCAACCATATATACCGGTCATCATGTAAAGCCTATCATGAGCTAAAAAATGACGTTAGACCCAAAACAACAATAATGTACACGTCGAGATCTCAGCTGGCTAGAGTTTCATAGTGGTCACCTACAACTGATTATTTGTCCAGAACGAGGAGCAATTGCGTGTCGTTTTCATCACAAAAGCTTTCACTTAGATAGATCATTTATATGATACAAGCACGATTGCTGGCTTTACCAAAGTAATTTCTTAAAGTATTTAGCGATCGGTTTATGGGACTGAATTATTGGTCTGTGCTATATAACGTAGTGGAAAATATGTACAATCTGTTTCACATCTGTTCTATCAGCCAGTTTGGCTAGATTGGCATATAATCTAACGAATAAGTTGTTGTGTAAATATTTGAATTTTTTCATACGGTACCAATATTAGTAACACATGAATTTAAAAACAGGCATCCAGTGACGGTTTGATAAAATGCTGTATGAATGCATTTATTTTCAGCAATGTTATTAATAAAAACGTGTCTCCAAAAACTTTTCTGTGGTGACGGCGGGCAAATGAATGACTGAATAACAGTTCTCTGCTTTCAAAAAGCTGAACTATATGATAGGAATTATTAAAGTCTAGATAGAAAAATGAGTTGCTTTTATACGAAAGTTTGTATAAAATTATTCCATTGTTTTCTAAAATGTCAAACGGGTACATATGCCTGGACAAAACGTAACCACTACTTGAGGTTTAATGATTACTGTCTGTCAGGTGTCGAATCTTGCTTTTGTAATTTGGCAATTTATTTATGATATCGTTTTACTTTATTTTCTATAACTTTAATCCATTTTCTCAAATGTTTTGATTTGATTACGGCTTTCTCTCTCTCTCTCTCTCTCTCTCTCTCTCTCTCTCTCTCTCTCTCTCTCTGGTACAATGATGCATGTGGTCGAGGGAACATTTGACTTTGATAATCCATATAATATTTAACTTTGAATCTCATTTCCACCGAAAAGGACAGCCAGGTTCTGAAACGAGGTGAAAAGTTAGATCTGTGGAAAAGGAAGAGGTGGTGCCCAAATTTATTTTTCTTTTCTACGGTGACCCGCATACCTTTCATATAAACATTTGCAAGACAACGCCCGCTAATGGAAGAATGGCAGATTATACCGATTTTATTGTTAGCACGTTCAACGGCGTTGAGTAACGTTTTGAGAAAAGCAAAACGTTTGAATATTTGAAACAATCTCGGATTATCTCCCTTTTTCAGACTCCTGTTACATTCGTTTAGCTTAAGATATGCACTGTTGTTCGTCCCTCGGGTTCGAAGATGACCATGACATCACATTTTGGTAGGATTCTGTGATTATGCAAGTGGCTGGTCAGGCCAATTTATAATCTGAATTGTCTGGAAATGCCGGTTAAGTTGCGTTTACTGGATCAATAGAGAATGGACAGCTTTTCTGAGATTTACGCTGCTCACACTTATACGTTACATCTGGAATTCTCCTCTGTTCAAAATATGTAGCTATTGCATGTCAGATTACCCCAATACTCAGGGTCAATGTTGAAATGTTTCAAATATATACCATCTGATTAAAATCAGATCTCCGCTGTTATGCATGAAGATCTGACAGCTACCGCTTAGGAATCATGTTCTGGTGACCTATGTTATTACCGTAATCGCTAATTTTATCAATCAATCTATATCTTCGCGTTTGGAGGCAAAGCACTGTGGATGAAGAGCATGAATGTGTACCGAACGATTTGATTCACTTTCAGATTTTTGAAAGCTGCATTTCCATTTGCTCACTCAAAGGTCACCAGAACATAACTCTTAAGCGGTCGTCGTCAGATCTTCACGAAGGACTGCTGTGATCTGATTTTAATCAGATTGCAAAGATATCTTGCGGGAATCTTTGAAGCGTTTCTTCTGACCACCCTAGGCCGCTTTCCCTCCTTCAGTTCGCAGTATGGTCTATGGAATTACAGTACTGGCTATGAAATTGCAGTATGGTCTATGGAATTACAGTACGGTTTATGGAATTGCAGTACGGTCTATGGAATTAGTTGTCTGTGCCCAGTTCGTAATTACAAAGCGATCACACAAAGCTCAGCTTTGACTTTGCAAAGCAATCACATTAAGCTAAGCTTTGATTTCGCAAGCAATCACAATAAGCTCAGCTTTGACTTTGCAAAGCAATCACACTAAGCTCGGCTTTGACATTGAGAAGGCTGTGTCGAACTTTCGAAGACACCAAAAGTACGCCACCAAGACTGTAATGATAAGGGGGCGCTTATACAATATATCATCAAATCAGCTTGAGAATGAAAACCCAAGACAACATTCCTACAATTGCCAGAGAGAATGTTTCCGTGATAGCTAGTCCACAGTAAACATGTCCAGGAACGACAGTAGCTTGTAACACTGTCAGGGTAATACATCAAACAACACATGAAACACAGATTCCGAGGGTACGAAATTTACTGAAGGATTTAAGGAAACGTATCTGACACTGGATAAGAGAATTATTATTAGAACATTGATGGGTAATTGATAATGTGGCATAAATCTGACATTATAAGAACAAATATATACTAGGCGTAGAATGAGAAAATATATTCGTGATTGCGAATCCCGTTTTCACACCGATTTTCGGCTTTGCCAGGGAATCGTAAAACACGGGAGATTACCAAGGCTTTTTACGATTGACTAAAAGATAACTGTCGAGAAGCATTTATTGAACTTAGTGTATTTCTCGAGTTATACTTTTGACCATAACATTCGTGTATTTCCTAATTTATCTCAAGACAGGGCATACAAAGAAATGCAACTACGTAAAGCAATTCAAAATTGAAAATATCGAAGCAAACACCCAAATATTCTTTTACCGATGGTTGGTATTGCCGTAGTTATATGTGAAAGGCAAGTTGAACGAAGTCGTTTCCAGCTACTTCAAAGCGTATGGTTTAAACTACTACCGACTTTTTCTGGGATTTTGTTTTTCCTGCAAAGTTTTATTGAATGAAGAATACCATACAGACGGGAAACACATTAAATATTATAACAGTGTTTCCAACACTTTTCAAGACGACAAACAATATAGGCAGTTTGAGACAATTATTTTGTTTCACTGTAAAATCAAAGATAAAAGCCATGAAAACACAAAAGCATAGGCACAAAAATTATTGCTTATATACAGACCTTTAAAGTTAACATACTGTTATATAAAAAGTATTGGCATTTCAGTAAACAAAATATCAGAGCATCCATATATACTAATTTACAAAATACTCCACCAAAGTACCCTCACTATATGCATCAGATTCCATCTTTCTGACGGGTGATCTACATATATTTGGTTGCCCATGTGCAAATTCTGGCAAGTAACTATTCTGCTGCAGTTAAAAACAATGTACACCTTAATGGCAATAATGAATGTCATTGTGAGAAACTAAACTATGAGCATTTTATAGTCTGTAACAAACAAATAAACTAATAATAATGATAATAATAATAATAATAATAATAATAATAATAATATAACAAGGGCACAAGCTGTAAGATCTTCCTCGTCATATTTATTTTTGATAATAAGAAGAATCAGTTTTTTTGTAACTGGCAGAGTATCTCGTGAAACAGCTATACGCGTACAACACATCCACGTGCTTTTCTCAACAGGAACCTGTTAGCCATCCGTACGCCTGTCAACTGTTACAGTGGCAGAATGACACGCTCCGGGTTCGTGTCTTGGTCACAATTAATCTATCACAGACCGAATTGTGCTAACCACTGACTCATAACTCTGTATCGGGTAATTTCAGATCTCTTAAGTACCTCCTGTCAAAACATAACAGATTTTAATTCGATGATCATTCGTCCTCAGTTTAATGTAAAGACGTCGGAGTATTTGAAGCACTGCCCTTTGTTGCAGTTACAATGCTCAAGTACTGACCGCAAATCTCGGAAGGTCACAAAACGTGCACTCAAGGCAAATTTCACAGGCAAAATTTAATACGAATCTAGCTGGAAAATAATCATTTGAGAAAATTCCAAAATATAAACATTATGGTCCACATTGCGGGCGTTATCTTTTGTTTTGAACTTTGATGCTTGAAGGTATATTGAACTGAATCATAAGAGTAGTAAAATCAGAACACTCGTTACTAGTAGTTTAACTGTTTTAATGGCCTTACAATTAAATCCCTACTGCTCAGCATGCAGAATGCATCTCTCTCTCTCTCTCTCTCTCTCTCTCTCTCTCTCTCTCTCTCTCTCTCTCTCTCTCTCTATATATATATATATATATATATATATATATATGGTACATGCATTTCTATTTCTCTAGTGCTGACGTTTAATCACTTCGTCTAATTTTGAGTCATAACAAGATATCTAGCTATATAATATATTTTATCACCATTATTATCGTCGATTTCCCATTTTAGCATATCGGTGAGTAGAGGTTGCTTCTGTACTCAGAATAAAAATCATTACAGAGGGATTGATAATTAATGATAACGTTTACAATTATAAAGTTTTGCATTCGATGACGAACATCAGATAATTAACAAAGAAGCAGCAGAGAGGGTGAACAGTCCATTTTGCTGGAGTCCTTATTTACGAAAAATAAAGTTTCCTTCAAGAGCTGAAAATACAAGATCAATAACGCTAAACTAAAAACCTCTAACCAACCGAAATTTCTCTAATTGGGTTAGCTCATTTTGTTACTTTATCTTTGACGTTTGTTTTCATTTCTTACGGTGTGCTTGTTTTCGTACCCGGACACTCACTGTTGGTCTTCACCCTCTCTGCTGCTGTAATCATCGTTATATCAATAATGGAATCTCATACAGCTAGATTAGCTCGCGAGCGATTAGAGGCAATTAAGAAATATCTCCCCGTTCGTGATTCTGTCAAACAACAACTACAAGATTTTCAGGAAGCTAAGGTTGAATTTGCGGAAGGTACAGAACAGTTATTTAAACCAATTACGGAGACTACCAAAGGTCTTCTTCCCACATTAGAACAAACCGCTAAAGCAACTGAAAAAATAGCAAAAAGAACTAAGAAAACAAAGAAAATTTTACGAGAACTTCCAGGTGAAATAGCTGCTGCTCAGCCAATGCGAGAAATACTTGAAGGTATTGACTCGTGCTGAAATAGGTGATATAAAGTATCGTAAACCAGAACCAGAACCAGAATCAAAACGAATAAGATTCAGAACTGATTCAAATGATAAATTTATTGAAAATCGAGTTACCTTTATGAAATATATTGATCCGGTAAGATTACCTGCGTTTGCCGCAGCGAGTTTTGATCAGAGAGAAATGCATCTAAGACCCGAATATTCTAAAGATAAAATAAGTCGTGAAACCTGTCACAAATGGATATTTCGCATATACTACGGAGCTGATCAGGCCCTAAATGACGGTCCAAAATTTATGGAATTTAGTAATGGAATAGATTATTATCTTAAACCGTACCAACGACTACAACGACGAACCCAAGAAAGAAGTGAGCATATAGAAGAATGGCAAGATCTCCCCGCTGCAACTGGAAGTGGTCTTGTTGCTCGAGGAAGTGGTCTTAATTACTCCATATCCCAATAACATTCTTGCTGATGTTGAACGACTAGAAATTTTGGTTGGCGGAAAACGGGCTGGTAATAATTCTCCAGAAATCATTAATGAAGCAGCTGTTATTTGTCAGAGATTATTTACATGTTGTATCATGGATATTAATATGTATCGGTCCCTCATTAATGAAATTGCCGATGATTATTTCAGTGATTAAAGAAACAATATAAAATAAGATGATTATACGTAATGCTCAACGCGGACCTGTAATGGCCAGGGTAATAAATTCGAGATTACCAACCTATAAAGCAATCTACGGGGATTGACTCTTTGATGTTGTTCAGGGTTTATTCAGAAGGATAGCCCCAAAAGCAATACCGATTGCAAAGCAACTGGGGATGAAAGCTATTGATGTTGTTCGTGATAAAGGTATTGGTGCTGTTGGTGATGTTGCCGGTAAAGCATTTTCAGCAATCAAGGATAGACAAGCACGATTAATACGACGAAAACCTCAGCCAGTAAAATTACCCAGTACTGAAGTGATGCCTGCAAACGTTAGTAAAATAATAAATCAAGCTGCAAATCAAAAACTATCAGAGTTAGCTGGTGTACCACTATCAGATAAAGAAAAAAATATAACTGCTAGTCTAATAGCGGGAAGTGGTCTTCCTGTGAGACGATAGTAATAAAGATATTTAAACTTGTATCTGAAGTAGTAAATGAAAATGGGCTTTTAGTCACTCACGGGAAGACCCTTTTTTCCTTTACTACTGTATACATTGCTAGTCCCTGAACTACATGTACAATAACACGAGCGACTGTATACAATAACTATAACTATGAAACTTCGGGAAAACGAACATTCTCGAAAGAAACTTCCGGAGGATTACGTAACAGAAATTTCTGGAAAACGAACATTCTAGAAAATCACGTGATCGGAAATTTCTGGAAATTTACGCAGGGCTATAAAAGCAGCGAGATTTTTTTTTTTACTTGTGGCCAGACATTCTTTTGGAAGCACTTAGGTAAGTGAATTTTTACTACTTTTACATTTTAAGGCAAATATGTTTCTAGCTCAAGGTTAGGTCGTATTTTTCACTGTAACTGCTTTCATACCTGCTAACTCGCATCGGTAAAATACCTGTTAACATACTGTCAATAATACGAAACTTACGTATTAAGTCGTCCATATCATATTTTACTCCTCGCAAATAAGATCGTATCTGATCAAGTAATTTTTTATAAGTAATAATTGCAATCTTACAAGAAGTTTTTTTTCTTTCAAGTCTTGGTTCAATTTTCTTGCATGCCGTTGAAAGAGAAACACCCACACCAGATATAATTAACAGAAACGGATTTAATGATGCTTCACTTGAGATTATACCACAGCTGGTCATCAGTAATGGCAAATATGATATCACTCGAAGTATTCTACTATAATACTTGTAACATTGTTTTACGCACCAAAGGTTTTTATGATAAAATTTTTAATATTGTATTAGGGCATCAAGATTCTATTTTGGAATTTCTTCTGAAATATGATTGAAATCGACGATCTGTTTTTTCATTATACAATTTTTCACACAATAGTAAAAA
>JAECUM010025692.1:0-50282 GCA_016617855.1 Megalonaias nervosa
TTTCTTTAACAAATTTCACATGATGAAAAATGAAGGAATAAATGCAAGGTTAGTTTCTTTCATTTTTTTTTCAAATAAGTGTATGTTTATAAATTATTCTGTACTGTGCAAGGGGGGAGCACAAATTCAACACAAAATTATTTCCTTTCTTATTTGTATGGAATAATGGAGCAAATATGATTTACGATATTGACTAGTAATGACAAGCTTTTAAGTTAAGTGCTCACACACTAAGACAACTTGAAAAATAAAAACAAACAATAAAATTAACTGGTAAGAGCTTCATTTTGCAGCAACTAAACACTGACAAAATGCTCAACATTATTCTCTCTCTCTCTTTCATGTGTAATCGAGTGTGTGTTATATGCAGCAGTGTTACAACCTGAAGCCTAAAATTAAATATATTTGTTATAATATCTCATGTACACTACCCTTAGAAAAATGTATACGTATTCTGTAGAATATTATCTGTTAAGTATTATTGTTTTATAAATCAATATTGATAATTTGACCGGAAGACTTAAACTGAGAATGTCGTTGTGCAGATGCATATATTTTTTAGCATAAAAAAATGTATATAAATATTTTAATTAGAACGAGCAAGATATGTCAGTTTGTGTTTTCTCTCATATATATGTACGTTACGAAGTATGATTATTTTCTTTGAAAGAATATCAAGACAGTTTGTTTAAAGTGGGTTTTTTTTCCTAAAACCTATTCCTGAAACCTATTTTACATAGTATCTAATTATTGTTTGAAGTAAAAAAAACTTGTTCAAACTATTGTTAAGTTGGGCCGAATTGTCTTTCGAGACGGGCCGAATTGTCTTTGGGCCAAATTGACTATAATCCGGCATAAATGATACAACTTTCCCATCCCTCACCCTATTTGATCCCACAGCTTGAATCCACTTTATTTCTGGTAAACAGGGTCTTTCGGAAAAAGAAATAACCCTTTTTCCCATCATCACTCTTTTGGTTACATCCATATGCAACACAGCGCACCATATTTGCTGTACAAAAGCACGATCGTAAGATATATCACATATAAATTTACATGGCGAAATTAAACACTTAAATGGCTAGGTTGAACAGAAGGGATAAATGTTCATCATATCCGATTTTGGCACGCTTACGGAGATTGCCGAATAATTTTTTCATTTAAAAAAGCGGATTTTTAAGTCTAATTAAACATTTTTATGGTGTGCATACATAACAAATGTGCTTTGTTTATGACTGTAATAATATCACACTTTTGTACAATATAGGTGGCCAGTGATCTTTAAGGTAAGGAAACATTATTAGGTCATTAAGTCTGTTCTTGCAGTCTAAATAGGTGTGTTTTAAGAGCACTCTTGAATGAGATCACTGTGTCTTTGTGTCTACATTCAGTGGGCAATTCGTTCCACGTTGCTGGGCCCTGGTATGCAAAAGAACATTGTCCATATGACTTCATTTTCATAGTGGGAATAATGAGAATACGAGTGTCAGAAGAGGTCCGTAAGTATCTTGCTATTGTGTACACATGGGTGAGGTCGGATAGATATGTTGGACTGGAGTCCGTCATTGAAACGTAGCACATAGAACAAATTTTGTGCTTGATTCTGGATCGGATGGATAGCCAGTGTAGGGTATAGAGAAGGGGGGAGGTGCGCTCTGATCGTGGTACTCTAAGGATGATCCGAGCAGCTGTGTTTTGAACTTTTTGAAGTTTCTGGAGTAGATATTGAGGCAAACCAGACAGAATTGAGTTACAATAGTCCAGTCTTGAAAGTACTAAGGAACACACAAGTGTTTTAGTGGCATCAAATGAAAGATATTTGCGAATGGAGCTGATGCGTCTCATCTCAAGATATGCAGCCTTGCATATGTTCATGACATGTTGGTGCAATGAGAGAGTACTGTCGCGAGTAACACCTAGATTTCGTACTGACTATGTGAATTTAATGTTGGTGTTGCTGATATTTATTGTTTGAGGTAAAGGATGTGAATGAGAAAGTCTTTGTGTTGTAATCAGACTGGCTTCAGTTTTATCATCATTCATCTGCAGCTTTTTACATGTCATCGATGATTTCACAACGGAAATGAACCTCTCTGCACCTTGGATGGTAGCATCAACTTCAGTTGGGTGGCTAGATTTGTATATTTGGTTGTTATCAGCGTATAGTTGGTGAGACACTGGATGATGATCTATGACACTTGAGAGCGGCTGAGTGTATAGAATGAAGAGAACAGGTCCAAGAACAGACCCCTGTGGAACACCACAACATAGATCAACTGGACTGGAGTGTTTTTCATTTGCGGACAGAATTTGTGTCCTGTTGACCAAGTAGAACTTGAACCATAGTAAGACTGTATCGTAAATCCAAATGCATGCTGGAGACTGTGAAGTAATATATCATCGTCTATTGTGTCAAATGCTGCAGACAAGTCAAGGAGAGTGAGGACTGTAATCTTAACGCTTTCCAAAGCAGAGAGAATGTCATTTAACTATTTTCAGAAGAGTAGTTTCAGTACTGTGGCAAGGGCGATATACAGACTGTACATTGCTAAAATGACTATTTGAATTCAGATGAGATACAAGTTGGGATAGAACAACTTTTTCTGAGATTTTTGACATGAATGGGAGACTAGAGACTTGGGGGTAGTTCTTTAAATCGTTATGGTCGAGTGTTGGTTTCTTCAGTAGAGGCTTTACAATGGCAGGTTTGAAAAATGATGGGAATTCCCCGGATGAGAGAAGGCAATATTGGATCTAAGCACTCAGGCAGCAGTGATGTCGGAATCGGATCAAGTTAACATGACTTTGGTGCACTCTTCATCACGATTGTACGTACTAAATCCATAGAGACAGGTTCAAATGCTGCTAACGGTTGCCGCTGAAATTCTGTATCGCAACTGTATGGTGACGACGAGTCAATTGAAATTGTGTTGTCAAGCTTATCTCTAATGGTTTGTACATTGTCACGGAAGAAATTTGCAAACAGGTCCTGAAGGTCGACTGGAGAGAAGGTAGTTGGAAGTGGTGTACATTTGTTCCTTGACATTAGCTTATTAGTAATCTCGAAGAGCTCTTTGCAGCTGGAACTTTCCGTGATCTTAGTACTGTAATGTGCTGATTTCACCGCATGGACTATGTTTGTGACATTCTTCTTAGCGGCTTCATAGATTTGCTTATGAATAGTGAGTCTGGTGGAAAGCCAAAGCCTTTCAGCTTTACGGCCGTCTCTTTTTGCAGTGCGAAGCTGGTCCCTAACACTGCTATACCACGAAGAACACTTTTGAACTGATACTCTGCGCTTGGTTGCTGTGGCATGTTTGTCAAGCAATGAACGCAGGTAGTTATCAAGTTGTTCTGCTGTAGCAGGTAATCAAGTTGTTAGGTTTGCTTAGATGTCTTGCATTAGTTGGGTTATATTTATCATACGGAGGTTTCTCTTAGTAGCAAATAATGATGGAGGGTTAGGGACTGATACGTCAAGATGGCATATAATGCAGAGGTGATCTGATGCAAGTTCGTGGGACACTAGGGAGGACTGTAGAATATTATCATCAGGTCTATGAAGAATCCAGTCTAAAATTTGACCATGTTTATGGGTGGGTTGGCTAACTGACTGTTTGAGGTTGAAAACGTGAATAGAATCTAGGAGTTTTGATGTGTATGGGTTTCCAGGACAGTCAAAGTGAAAGTTGAACTCTCCAATAATAATCAGGTTGGCACCTATCGAATTTCCATACTCCAGGAGATTCGGAAGCTGCTCCAAAAAGAGAGTGTATATGTGTACATATCCCATTGATAGAAATGTATTACAATTACGTGTTGAACATATTACCTTGAATATAATAAGATCTCGTAAAGGTAATACATTGCATTAACTTCATAATAAGTACATTTGCTGGTATATCGGACGAAAGTAAATGTATGCCACAAATGAAATGAACTCCTGCAAATTTAAACAATCTTATAAAACTTTACAGTGATTCGGTGATTGGGAGTTTATTATATTTACTGGTGGAGGATACTGCCCTAAATGTAGTTAACTCTTCTACATGTAACTAATTGTTTTACCAGCATGTACATTTATTACATATAGGTGAATTTATTACATCTAAGGGTTGGTGTTAAATGTAATATAGACCTGTAAAAGTAATTCGTTGTATAACATTTACAACTATTACATACAAGGGAATTAATTACATTCACGGGTTAAAGAGTTTCCCGTAAATGTAATTAATTGCGTTACCGATATGAACCGTTCAAACATTTAAGAAAGTTTATTTTATTCACGGGCTGAAAATATTTCCAGAAATGTAATAAACGTCTGTAATTGCAATAATTATATAAACCTAATATTTGGGGGAATTCATTACATCAAAAAGATAAAAGGATCTTTTCATAGATATAATGCATACTTGTGAATGTAATGATTCGCACTATCAACATTTGCAACATATATTATACGAGAATTCTATGCATTAACTGGTTGAAGTTATTGTCGTAAGTGTAATAAAGTCACGTAAATGTGAGGACGTTTATTACATTAACATTTATTATATTTACAGGAACGTATTACATTTTTCGTTTCATCAAACTACCTGAGAATTTTTCTTTTTGAGGCATGATTTATGTGCATTGCTTGCTGTCTTAGAAATGGACAGTAACGGCCCAATAATGAAAAAGCGATTTCGAAGATAAAATAAACTTGTTATAGATTGTGACTAAAGATAGTTCATTGGAAAAAAAAAATAGGAGCGCAAGATTCACGCCTTGGTTTTGTCTTATTCTATTGCAACAAACTAAACATGACTGTACGTACCTAACGGGATGTATCACTCTTAAGACTCAACCCAAAGGTGTGAATTTGTGGATTCAATATGTAAGTAATGATTAATTTTAATTAACAAATCGAAGGTAATTGGTTTAAGCAAATTACATGCTTTTGTGTAGAATATTTTTTAAATTGGCAAGTATTGCTAAGTTTATTGTCAATTCTAATTCTGTTTCATGAAAAGTATGTTCAATGAAAAAACACTCATGGATGTTATATCTGCCATGAGCATTACTATAAAGATTGGCATACTTATTTTGTAAAATATCCATAGACTGTCGGTATTGATGCTGCATTGTGACGAATGAAAAGAAATATCGATATAATGCTTGGGAAAAAATGCTCTAGATTTAAAATACATTGCCTTCATTATTAAACTATGGCGATGAAGTTGCTTAACTTAATTACAGATGAATATTCTTTGCACATTTGATTTATGTGCCATTCCATTGGCATACATCTGTCCTGACTCCGCTCTAAAATTCGTAATTTGCACAGTAATTACTTTGAAAGAAAAGGGGTGTTCCAGTTGGTCTTCATTGATCATCCTGGTTATTTAATTGAAATATTTTGTATACCTTAGTTTCAAAACCTTCAGTTTGGTGATATCCAGATTGGCTTTACTTTAGATTTTCATGTATTAAAAGAATGATAGCTCCGCCTGGCCATTTTCACTTCCTGGACTTCAGAAGTAAATCGAAATAAAACTGGCCGGCAACCTTTCTTTTGGAAAAAAACATTCTAAAAATTATTTCTGTCACTTAAAGAAGATAACATTATCTTCTCTGGGGAAATTCATTTTTCTTATTATAATAACTGATAAAGTTAGTGTACTTTGGGCTATTTTAAACTCATAAGTTCATTTCTCGACATACAGGAGCATCCATTTCGATCAGCTGTCTGCTTTAGGGAGCGTGTTGTTTTCCTACTACCACATGTAAAGAAATTTCAGTCGTAGCACATGAAAGTAACATAGAGAGGTATGCCAACATTCCCTCCACTATGCTTGTTCTGAATGTACACAACTTCACCTTTCACCTATCCCTCTTTCTGAAGTACTTGATAACTGAAGTGCAGAATTTGAACTATTCGTTGCCCGTTTGAATGAATATCGTTTTCGCAAATTGAAGAGAAGATGCGTGCAAAATGTCGCGTGGACAGAGGAATTCTTATCAGCTTTTTTATGTTTCTTGTGTTGATTCATTTATGTTGCACCAAGTTTTGTCATATTGTTTGTTGCAAGCATGCTTATACTATTTCGTTATTTACCTTCCTATACAGAAGTGTTTCCCAACCCCCAACTCCCTTCCACGGGAACATTGTCCATATCAGAGTCGCGAGCACGTTCTAGAGGGTCGCGGAGGGTCGCCAAAGTTTGTATTTTGCAGGTTTTTTGAGGGTGGCAAAACTAATCACATTGTGGAAAGAGGGTTGTGAGGCTCAGAAAAAAGTATTTGTAAGGGTCGAGGCCAAAAAAGGTTGGGAACTGCTGCAATATAGGCTCTGAAAAGCACAGAAGTAACGCGCTAGCAATGCACCTCTGCGCTAACGGGTTCGATTAGATGTTCCAATACGTGCAATGGTATGTGGCCATCTATCTAAGGTCTGTGGTTTCCACTGGGTTCTCCATTTCTGTTTCCATCTAAAGACTTCCTTACGCCAACACATGGTATGTTGAGAAAATGTTGTGTCAGTTATTCAGTAAAACGTCGATTATACGGATGATTAATGCATAATCGACGCTTTACTGTATAAATTGCCAGTAATTGCCACAGGTGCAATTGATGTAATATAAATAAAGTTAGCACATGTTTAACTGGTTGCTATGGAGTCTTTTTCCTGAATATGGTGTCAACTTTCCTTTCCATTTAGGACGCGAGCTTTGGTATCATAACGACCCATAACCACCATTATGCACTTATGTAATATGTATAACTGTTATTTGGATATGTCTATGTTTATTACATTGAGAAGTATAAGAATTTATTAACGTTCTATCATTCAATTTTTAAGTGTTATTTCAGTAATCGTGAGATCCTCATATCTATAGTAATAAATTAACGTAGATATGCTTTCTGTGTTTCGATATTGATATTGTTAATAGCCTTTTTATTTCCGGCATTGTGACTTTAGCTCATTAAGCTGTCGAAACCATGACAATCTTTAAATGTTGTGTTTTTTATTCTTTGTGGCGTATGTCATCTATGGTCCAACCTCCTTTCATATGACATAGTTAACGTTCTTAGGATTTAACCTGACAAAATTGAATCATGATTCAATTCTTGAAATAAAGGGCCTAAAATTGAATAAAATCAGAACGCATAGGGCTACAAAATTATACGTCTCAACGACCAGAGTGTCAACATGTTTCTGACATTGGAATGATAATTCGGGCTCTAGTTGCTCAAGGGAAATCTAAATCTAATCAGTTTGTGTAATTGAACAGAATCCGTATGATATCATTCCACCGAACTTTATATTTTGTCAGGTAAATTAAATAAAACAGCAAGCAAGCAGTTTAATTAACTCTTCCTAATCAATAGTTTATTTTGGTAAGATGCATACTATTGCAGCACCCATATCATCGGCACTCTGCCCTGATTCTTTTTTTGTAAAATTGGTTACTTTTCCTTTTGGAGCAGTACACTGCAAACACTGCGATGGAGGGGCACATTTAAAAAGAAATATAAATGAAGTTGTGACGGGTACATTGGTACAAAATGTTTTGCAATCCAAAAATATGGAAACCGCGAAATAAAGTATGTTCAAACTAATAATTTCGCATCACCATTGTTGTTTACTGTATGTTAAATATTCTTACAGATTTGTATGATGCCATGGAAATATAAATTCCAACATTCTGGTAGATGCCTTGCACAGTATTACGTGTAGTTTAAATAAACGTGACAAAATAGCACAAGCTCATTAGAAAATTTTCACACTTTCTGATCAAAAGAATTAACCACCTCTTTTCACAGTTCATGAAAACTGGCTCAAAATGATTATCAGCAACCAGTTCTGTATACATACTGCACTGATAAAAGACAGCTAATCATATGCTAATGAGAATTTTCTTCTCCCGCAAACTAGAAATGACATTGCCAGTTTGATTTCTATGAGATGCACACTGTATCTTTCCTTCACTGCGGAGTGAGGAATGGTTAATACAGTCCGGCGACTGCTGTTATGCAAGATGACCATGGTATACCAGATAAGATCATTACATCCCCAAACTACAGAATATATTCAGAAACCACATAACTATTTTTATAATGATACCTTATATGTTGAAAATATCGAGGTGTCGTATAATTTACACATGACTTGACTATATCAGTGTTGGAAAGTATATGGACTTAAAAATGCCATATTTCTCACCATATAATGAGACCATTAAGTTTGATCAATAATGAGAAAGTGATTCGTCCTTTCATATCTAATATATTTAAAGATACGTCACTCTTGAAAAAAGATTGTATTTAATATTTTAATAATTAATTTAATATAATTATAGACTTCACAATTTGCACATTTCTCAGACTTTTTGCAATAAAGTATGCCCCTCAAGTTCAAATCAATTTTGAAGTTGGATGAGCTAGGTCACAGAAGCGACATCTGCAGATGTTCTCCAGATGCTTGAGTTTCATGCGATTCATAAACTTGGCAGAATGAAACGGTAACCTTCTCTGAGCCATAATAATTTAAAATGAGAAGAAATAGGGAAACCTCATGATCACTAACATGCAGAAGTTTAAATTCCATGTTTCAAACGATTTCACAGAAATTCGCTTGTTATGTCTTCCCAAAAGTAAAGGTACGCGTTCATGTAAAAGACATTAAGGAATATGTTCTTAGCAAGTGTCTTATCGATAGAACAGGGATATCCATGTCTCCTCATTAGCAGAGTACAACGTAAAATTAAGAATATTTTACACTGGTACTTGGATACATACCCAGTGTGGAACTGCTTTACTTATTTTTAGGGTATATTGACAATTTGATGCAAAATGGCTGAAAAATGCTGAAGTCATTAAGTTTATAACTACATTTTTCTTTTGAATAGTCCGCCGTATTAGGTCATCGAATAACTACTGCCGTTTACAGCCTCGTTTTTCTCTTGTGCCTTATAAGGACATTGCGTCTTCATTTGGAAACGCAAACAGATTGTAGTATGCATGCATTGAATAACGTATCGTAGAATATCCAAATATGGTATAGCAAGCCCTATTTGGAAAACGAGAATCTCGCGTTATCTGTCATGGCAGAAATGATGTGGTTTGTATAACCATATGAAAATATATTTTATCTTATTTTGGCTAAATAACATCATCTTAAGTCCAACTTGCGTCAAAATATAACTCTACTTAGAGAACATACTTTTACCCAATTCTTTCTTTTATACTTTGGCGATACTTTTATTTGCTCCATTATATATTGGGATTAGTTCGTAGTTAAGCATCGTTCGCTGCTGAAGGAGAGTGATTTGCCTCGGTGCCTCAGACACAAACGCTACTGTCAATCCATAACAGTAGCATTCATTTCTTTATGCTACAGCCAGGATATTCCCATGGGTACCGAGCTGGGGTTTTTTTCCCATCAACACCAAACAAATATGTGAGAAAGTATTGTCATTGTTGTTATCGTCATTCATGCTAATGATGTCCTTCTTCCAGTTTTAATTGTAACTCGGTCATTGTAGTCGATCATTGTTGCAAGTACGCAAATCATAGGCTTTCTGGATAAATAGACTATCATGGAATAAACCGGAAACATGATTTCCCCCCCAAAAAAAAAAAACCAGAATCGTGAAGATTCTTCCACACCAGAATATTGTGTATTAGAATTTCTGCTTTTTAGAGTCAGTAGTGCAGTACTAGATTTTTTAGCTAAAAGCTAGGAACGCCGAGAGCCCGCTTCTTGTATAACTAACTCATAAACGGACCTTAAGGCTGCATGATATGTTTCCAACGTCAACGATGTCCAAATTCCTGCATGTTTCTATCACCGAGTCTCATACGCCGACATCTTGTATCCGTCAATTTAGCTTATAATTTACCTATGTATCTTAAGGCATTGTGTTCCGGTTCTCGTTAATATCAAGGGTATTGCCCAATCGGAACATCTCGTGGATTTTCAGCTACAACCCATATCAGAAACATTGCTGCGATATAGTCTGAGAGAGTATGAGGTGTGAGGAACATGCATTTGGGAAACAATGGATATTCATATGTAATAGTAACTAATGTGACCTCTCCAAAATGTTTCACTGATCATTGGCGGAAAGGCCCGAGCGTCTTTTGATTGGGGTATTGTCCATTGCTTTCGATATTGAAAGAGGAGCATTGAGTAACATTTTGTAGTTTTCCTACCATGTTTAATGCACCTCTTTAAAAGTGTTTTAATGATCCTGGTGTGTAGGTGCGTGTAACAGTTGTTGCCGGGTTCTTTACTAATATTCTTAGTTTGGAAGGGTGTTAGTGTGTGTGTGTGTGTGTGTGTGTGTGTGTGTGTGTGTGTGTGTGATTTAGATTTTTAACGTAGCTTTAACAATTTTTCAGTCATATCGCTACGATGTCTGCAGAGTGACAGTTTATAGTGATGTCTAGCACTGAGGCATCATGCCGCAGACATGTGGCATGATGTCCCACCCAGTCACATTATCCTGACACCAGGCCGTCGAGTCCTAACACTAACCTCTTAATGCTGAGCGCCAAGCGAGGCAGCTGTTAGTTCCATTTTTAAAGTCTTTGGTATGACTCGATCGGGGTTCGAACCCGCGACCTCCCGCATCCGAGGCGGATGCTCTAACCACTAGGCCACCGGAGAGGTCTTAGTTTGGAAGACTATTATAAGTAGCAGTACAAGAATTTGCTGTTATCTGCACTATTTCCGGTTGAAATGTGTAGTCTCAACTTCGCAAAGAATTACAGTTAAGAGTGTACAGCCTGACTCTTCCTTCGAAGCAGAACTAAAAACTAAATTCAAAGCATAACCCAACACCCACATACCCTCCCCCACCCCCACCCCAAAAAAACAACCTCACTACGTTTTACAAATTTATTGCGTTAGAGATATATTTCTTAACCAGTGGTATCAGATAATCCACCACTTTAAATAAGAAAACACAATATGGTAATAGTACACGACAACACTCATGCACAGCCATTAAACATACAGCAATTACATTTTTGTGACTGTATGTCTACATATATTGTTGACCAAAATCAACACGGGATACTCCCTGATCAACATGGGGTACTCCCTGATCAACACAGGGTACTCCCTGATGGACAATGTAATGATATTCTTCACTAACATGATCTGAGACTTGTCGTTAAGTCAAACGTTTGAATTAATCTCATTTGTTTGAAGAAGAAAAAAAGTTCAGCAGCGTATTGAATGTCCGTCCGGTTCTGCATATTTGCTGATATATTTTCTTCAAATTTTGGGCAAGAAAAGAAATTTCTACAATTGGATTATCTGAGCAAATTTTCAGACTTTTTGCAGTTTCTTTTCATTAAGAACATTTTTCAAACCCTAGTCAATTAGGACAACGTTCCCTAACTGTAGATGATTTTGTTATTCAAAGCAATCAGAGATTGTTTTTAAAAAATTCCATCCGAAATTTAAGGCGGCATAAAATGAATGTAAAACTCAATTTTCATATAATTGACTAATCAACGAATGATTGGACTAGTCGGTGATTGCATTAGTAAAAATTTAATTTCAAGAAACATTTTCAAAAAGAAAAAGATTATAATTTATCTTTTAAAATATATAAATAAAAGTGCAGATCTAGTAAATGACAGTCTTCATTTTTCGATCTAGTAAATATAATGTACATTCATATACACTCCAGATCGTTGTTATCTGACCCGCTTCGTAAACTGTACGTACTCGCTTATAGGTCTGATCCATGTGATTAGACTCAGATCTGCCGCACAAAACTGTTATACTGGCTGACTTAGTCTAATACACCAATCGGAATGGTCTTCCAATATGGACCAGTCTAATAAACAAGACGGTATGGTCTTCCAGTATGGGCCAGATTAAAAAACAAGAAGTATGGTCTTCCAGTATGGACCTCGATTAAATCTAATCCGTGCAGTCGAACTTGTGTATACTAAGGCATTATAGAGAGGTTGATCTAACTGGGCAGCTTGAGAAATTTTCTTACTAAGCATCTTGAGAGATTAAGTATGAAAAGAAAAAAAAACCCCACACATATATATATTCTGAAGAAAAATATTATAAAGGTTACGGGGAGCACAATGTTTGGATCTGGGTCTGGGCAGTTTACAGTTGGACTCGTCTTATAAGCGAGTGTGTGTGTGTGTGTGTGTGTGTGTGTGTGTCTCTCTCTCTCTCTCTCTCTCTCTCTCTGCTAACATAGGCGAAATATAAATTAATGTGTCGTCTTGCCGTGCCGTTGTCATCCTTGATTATTAGTTTGAGTTCCAAATATGGACGGCCTTCGATATTACTTGTTTATTTTGTAATGATACGACTGATATATGATAATCCACTGACACACTCAGACGTTATGACCGTTGACCATTTGTCAGCAACTGACCAACGGTGTGAGAACAGGGGACCAGTCTAACAATGTGAACATAAAAAGTTGTCCCAAAATGGCACTTTAATTCTTTTTTAGATGTGATTTGTTAGATACGAGTACTTTTGAGTTGTTTTTATTTCGTCTCTATTTCAACATGATGTGAGTAAGGTGATATGAACATCGCTCGGCCATTGTTTCTTTCTCAAACCGACAGAAAGGGCCGAGGATGTTCCTAGTGGCAAGGAGGGTTGATTTTAAGAGAAGAACGGTGTACCGACATAAAGTCGTTAAATAGAGTGTGTGGGTTGACATGGAAACCACACATATAAACTTTGCAGAGCAAATAAAACGATCTAAAATTAGAACAGTTGGACTATCTTTCAAAACTGCTTCATGAGACAGGTTGAGTTTATTATGTGTGTCCAACATTTACGTTGTGAAGGTAACAGTGTACCCTACAAGAATATAACTTTAGAGATTGTATCATGTTCCCTTCCACTTGCTGGGTATGCTTAGTTAAGTGAACTGGGGTGATCGATCACATCGTGGAAAATAGCGGACTCAAAATAAAATGTGTGAACTTAAAATTGTTTAACATAATTCATTTCATCGGCTTCTTGGACATCCTTCTGACGTCAGATATAGATTTTATAGTATCTGCGCATATGCATCAGAAATTCTAGAGGTCTGAATGTTAAACTCAAAAGTTAGTTTTTATTAAAATTTGTTTTGTTTGAATGTTAGCAACATCTGCTAGGGGCATTATGCGAGCTGTCCCTTTCGTTCTTTTGGTTGAAGTAACGACCGGTATGAACTTCTGTTAACCTTTACCTAAAACTAAACGGCGGAAGGCACAGAATGTAACAAAATCTGATGTACCTATTTCGGAATTGTTTTATGCAGCCATTCCCACCCTTTCCCTATTGGTAAACAGTGAGCATACACACTGATTGTTACCATGGGCTGGTGTAGTGTACACGTTCACAGGAGCACAAATTAACGAAGTGAAACAGTGATAGATACTTGATACATTTCTGATGTAGAACATTATGTTTTACAATTGCCTTGACACAGTTTATTAGGAACTGAGATGGTAATATTAAAGCCAGTAAAGACGTTACACAATCTAAAAGTTTCAAATGTCAGGTTGTCTGCTTCTGAGTCATTCCAATAACTTTACCCAAAGTCTCTCTAAAATCCAATACCTAAGAAGCTGAAACAAAAAAAAAAAAAATAAAAAAAAAAAAAAAAAAAAATCCATTCCACCCTCTCCCCCGGATGCATACATACATCAATTTTCAATGTAATTGTACTAAGCGTATTTCCAGAGTTATGAAAACAATGTTGCTGGGTTTTATCGCTCTTTTTCACATGATAGGCTATATGCATGGCAGCATGTAGAGTTGGGACGTATTACCGTATCGGTACATTGGTAGTTTTCGCCAGTAAGGAATGTACGGAAATCTTGTTGAGAATTTAATGATACTAACAGCGTGTTTAATTTTTCATGACAAAATAATTTTTCAAAACAGTTGTATTTCTCACAAATTAAGTTTAAATATTATATTTATGCCGAAATTGGATATTGTGAAAGATATTCGGGGCAAGTGCAACTTTTGGAAAAAATGTAGAATGTAGAAAAAAAAAAAAACAAGTAAGGTATCCCATGCTCGTACCAACGTTGGAATTTCATCCACTGTTTGCTAGGGTCTGGGGTTAATCTTCGTCCTTCCATAAAGTTAAGTGGTACAGTATTGATGTCCTTCCATAAGGCACCGTCCTTTTTATGTGCGCCTCAAAACTCCTCCTTATCGATCCTGACATGGGAGCAACAAACTTGGCTCATTGTGGAGCTATCAGCGCTGGAAGAAATCCTCGTTGAACGAGCACGTTTTCTTTTCTTTGACTGAAATTTTCTTTTTCGACATGTCAAAAAATATTTTGATTTCCTAATCCTTGTGTATGTGTCTTCGTCAAGAGAAATATTTCTTTCAATATGTTCAAACAATATTGACATACCTTAACGATGATTCCTTTTGGAGCCTTTAGGAGCCCTTTGAATAACTTGCTTTCGCATCCGTGCATTCGCTTTGTTTAGCACCGAAATATATGCCAGTGTTTACCTAAACGAGGATGAATAATTGTTTTCCTTGCTTTAATGAATCGTTGGACGACTATTTTGTCGCAGTGAACTCTTGAGGGATGACACTTTGTCCAGAAAACTGAGGTTACTCACTTCCAAAATATTTATTTTATTTAGGGATTTGTTTCCACTGGCTGTCGGGACGTTGTGACAACTTGAATTTGGATAATGCTGGGCGGCAAGGTAACGAAGGTATTGTCAACAAACTAAATCGAGTGTGTTCCTTTCTCGGCAAATTCAGCAAACTTTGTTCTGTCTTGTATTTTTATCTTGGACTGTGATACCTTTGTCGCATCTGCAGCATCGATAGCAGCATATGAAGGCGAAGGGTAATAAGTCACATCAGAAATGATTATCAATGAGGGAAGCGATTGAGAAGGTTGGGAAACACTCGTCTTAAATCAGGCTTAGCTGGTATCATTAATAGCTGGTGTAGGACAGAGAAGAAAATAAGATTGTATGGGATGTAAATGTGATTACAGGCTGAGGTTTCCGCAGGTGTGCGTTCTAACGGCAATGCTTCTCTTTCTTGAAGGTGAAGCAGTAGTCTTCGTCTTCTTCCTCTTCGGATATGATTTTGGGTATGAACTAAGTGAAATTTTGTTCTTCTGCATCTTTCTCTTGTTCTTTTTATTTGTTTTGTTTTTACTATTGACATTGGTTACTTTATTGAGATTCCATCGAAGAAGCGAAGTAATTACAGTTGCATTCGGTATCACGATAATTTGTTTCTGGGTTTGGGTGTCGATTCTCAGATCAGCGAGTTGTGCCATGACTACTTTATGCTTTTCGAACAAATATTGTGTTGGAAGAGGAATGTGGATGATTCATTGTGGTAACATTTCTTTGAGACTTGCTTCCAACAATGCGAATGCTCTTCTGAATTTTGTTTCGCGACCGAAGGCATAGGGTGCACAAATCGATCTTTCAGAAGGATGAGACTGGAAGTTGGTCATGTTAAATAATATCATGGATGACGGGAATGAACGTAGTTTGTATCCTTTTTTAAGATTAAAGAAGAAAACGATGAAGGCGATATGTTAATCACCGGACCACCCTCGTTATTCCAGTCGTGAAATACAGCCGTAGGAAATCTCAAATAATCTGACTTATTAGGTTTTATATCGACCAGCAACTTCAAATTATGCCATAGCGACCCATATTGTTTTCCCCACACTTGGATTTGAGATTTGCTTTTTGGACTTTTGAAGAACTCTGCGTTATGGTCATTGGGACTGATTCTCTCAAATTCAGTGGAGTGGTGTCGTCTTGTAGAAATCAATTATTCCAAAAGCACTTAATAAGCCACAAAGGGTGATGGATAATAAAATTAACTCCTGTATTATATTGTAATTATGTGTGATAGCAACTACATAGCCACCATTTGTTCACTTTTACATGAATGTGTGTGTGTGTGTGTGTGTGTGTGGATAGAAGGGGGTGTAACTTATCCCTACTCCCTATTCCGTTTTGTTTTCTAGGATGGGTGTTGGATTAAAATTATGTATATTAGAGACCATTTCTTTTCTTTGTGTATGTGATTGTTGAGCGTTTGTCACTATTACCTATCCCTAACTTCCCTCATATGTTTTGCTTGTAAGGGTGGTTGTTCGATGGTATATGTTGGATTGTAATGGTAAGAACTTTAAAAATGGTGAATGGTGTGTTGAACAGTAAGAAAGTAAATATATGAGCTTCCCCATCCTTGATGCATTTGTGATAGCGTGAGTATGAAACGGTCTGTGTGAACGTCAATAGGTGTTAATCACGATCCAGTCACTCTTCTTTCCCTTTCTCCTTTTCTTGTGTTTGTAAGGGTAGGTGTTGGATGTTCAAGGTGGGTGATTGGCTGTTAGTTCTCAACTTTCTAAAGGTTGCATCAAAAGCGTTTTGGTATATTGGTCCCTGGTGAGGAGAAGTTTGAGAAGAAAACACTAGGGTCACCTATGTTTCTAGAAATACTATTCGTTATTGCCATTCCAAAACTAATTTTATAATAATTTTAAAATTGTTTCAAAATTATTTTTACTTTATAAAATTGTCAAATTTTACAATTTTATAAAAACTATTTTAAATTTGCTTAAAATTTTATAATTTTGAAAAACAATTTTATATTTACATTGTTTACAAACTTGAATTTAACAAAATTAAATTGTGTTACAATATCGAATTTGAAAATAAGTTACAACTTTGATTTGTGGATGTATAATTTTTGAACTTTATTAAAATGTTTACAATCTTAAATTTATGTAAATAATTCGTGTTATCTTTCATTTTAGTATTTATATACACATTTATATAATTTAAGTTTTGTTGCTGTTAATTTTAGAATTCCTTTAAGCCTTCCATTGTGCTAAATGGAAATATTAACGCCCATTGGAAGATAAATAGAGTTTATTCTTTAAACATTAATCGGAAAGATCTAAATACATTTTTGGATAAATGTACGAGCTCACATCTCTTATGCCCTGATGTAAAACTTAGAATCAAAGATAGAAATGTTTTGTTTATTGATTCTACAATTTGGGAACAAAGGAAGTGTATATCTTCAATTTGTGACTTTCTGATATCATTGTTTAATATTAAGATACGTCGTCATAATTATTATTATGATTATTATTTCAGCTACAATTTCAGAAAAAATGTCGTCACTTTAAACTGGTATGAGTCCATACTAAGTGTTTTAGTGGGAAATTCAGAATTAAATTCTTTCCAAGAAGATAATCTATTCCAGCGCCTATGCATGTGTCTTTTTTTCAAAGAGTGTTGTTTTAATCTGAAATATTTAAATCGGCAAAATGTGAAAGCAACGAACGATTGAGCATGATTTTGAACTTATTTTGAAACTACATAGCTTTTGTTTCAGATATAGAAGAAGACTGAAGGGTATTAATACACCTGCTAATTACAATATCAAAGGGGAGATAAAATTAATTCACAAAGTTCACAAATTCAGCAGTGTTGTTAATTGTATAAAAGTCCACATCGATGATAAAAGAAATGCCAGACCTGATAAAGCAAGCGTGCCCTTCGGCAGGCTACGTGCAAATTTGTGTGAGCGCAGAGGAATCAGTCTTAAATCAACACTTAAGGTCTACAAGGTCATTGTGTTGGCTACCCTGTTGTAGGCTTGGAAAACCAGGATGGTCTACCGGCGTCTTGCTAAGTAACTGGACCATTTTCACACGGGCTGCCTTAGCAAAATGATGAAGATAAAATGGCAGGACAGGGTTCCAGACACTGAGGTTCTCACACGAGCAGGCATTCTACTGATGAAATAATAAATCAATCTGGCGGAGTCTCATCCATACTGGAGCTACAGATTTTGAACGGAGGAAAACTGCATGGGCAGTGCAGAAGCGTGAGCAGCCTGAATCTCAGAAAAATATCACATCCTCCACTGAACAGGCAACACAAGTTGCATCTCCTATCACAGACCGTTTAGAGCACAAATTGGAATTGATCAGCCACAGACTCCCTCACAGAAACCAAACCGGTCTGTGATAGCATAGTCATCTTCGAACTCAAAGACGAACAACAAAAATACAATATATATTCTCAATTTCCCATAGGCATAAATAAATTTAACAGCAAAACGATCAATTTAAAAACTTTTGCCTACATTCAAATTGTGATGAAAAGTAGGTGCATATAAAGAAACAATAATTTAAAGCAAAGGTATATGTAGATGTTTGGTTCCAAAGTAACAAGAAGATGCACTGTGTCCAAAAGGATTTAGTGGTGAGAAAATGTTAATGATCTTGTATAATATTATGTAAGACACAATAAGCTGAACATACAGAAAAGACATTTAGTATTATCAAGATCAAATTATCGGCAAAAATGTGAAGGAGAAAATTGAGAGGTATAAATTATTGTGCACAGTTAACAAGGTAAAGGTTGTATGAAATTGTTGTCAATCTCGGGAGAGTTGTCATGACGTTTCTAAATTCCTATGGCGGAATCTAGATGCAGTGTTGGTCTATAGGCCTAGGGACAGACTCTCAAAGAAAATAGAAAATAGTTAACCAATCATATAATGCATGTCAGAAAAGTTGATGTTGACTATCTATCTATCTATCTATCTATCTATCTATCTATCTATATATATATATATATATATATATATATATATATATATATATATATATATATATATATATATAACCTGGAATATGTCATCATCAGTAGTTGACAATGAGCAAGATTTACACATATTAATGACATAATATTGTATCTGATTGGCCGAAATTGTTGTCACTTTGTAGACTGTATTTCAGGTCCGATTTTAATAAAATTTGGAATACATGATCGCAGGTGGTTTCGATAATGATTGAGAATACGCATATTAATGATGTGATGTTGCATCTGATTGGCATTCTGGAAGCCATATTTGTTATAAGATTTTTGATCAAGTTTGGCGTATGGAGTTATATAATCAAGATCTGGCATGGCTCGATAATGCGCGAGATCGAAAACATATAAACAACACAATATTGGTGAAGTAATCTTGCATCTTATTGGAGGAACTTGTTATCGTTTTGGAATAAATATTTCGAATTCGATTCAATCCAACATGGAAATAGAGTTTATTTCGTCAAAATCTGTAAGACAATGAGCAGGTGCTATGCATCCTATTGAAGTGATATTGCATCAGATTGACAGAGTTTGTTTCCTGTATGTAGATTGCATGTTTCGTCCTATTTTAATAAGATTTGGAATGTGCGCTTATATCATCAAGACTTCAGATGAGTTCGATAACGAGAAAGATATACGTAAATTCATAATGTGATCTTTCACCTGATTGGATGAGTTTGCTGCCATCCTGGAGGTCATGTTTTTGATCCATTTTAGATCAAGCTTTATAAATGGGCTTATAGAATCATATTCTTGGATAATGATTGAGATATAAGCATATTAATTAGCCTGTCTTGCATTTGATAAGCTGAACTTGTTGCCGCTTTGGAAGCCATATCTTTGATATCATCTTCATTAAATTTGGAACATTTGTTTGATGTCATCAAGATCTTGAAGGATGTCTAAAATGAGCGAGATTCACGCATGGCAATGTGGTGATCATGCGCCTGACTGGCTGAGCATTTTAACATTCTGGAGGCTATATTTCTGATCCAACTTTGGTCAAACTTGGAATATAGGCTTACATTATCAAGATCTTGGATCACTTCAGTAATGAGCGAGATCCATGCATATTAATGAGGTGTTCTTACATATCATTGGCTTAGCTTGGTGCAATTCTGAAGGCCATATTTCTGCTCTGGTTTTAATCAAACTTGTAGTGCAGCCTTATACGATCAAGCCCTCCATGACTTAGAAAATGACCAAGATCCCCGCTTATTAATGATCTGATCCTACATCTAATCGGCTGAACTTGTTACCACTCTTGAGACGGTGATGTGATTTTGAATGATCTTGGAAAATAGTTTTAAGTTATGTAAAATCTAACTGTACTATTATGAGCAGGATCAACACATATATTAATGAGGTTGTCTTGCATCTGATTGGCTGAGGCTCTCAACGAGCGAACTTGGAAATCGATTGAACGTCATTAGAACCAAAATTAGATTAAGGATGGTCTCATGACACCAGAACAAGCAATGTTACACTCTTAATATCCAAACTGCCTTTAATTCCCCAGTGTCAAAGAACGACATTTGCATGGTGGTGGGGTGTGTGGATGAGAGGAAATAAGTTTTTGTTTAAAATAACAACAACAAAAACACAAATTCTTTCTAGTCGAAGTAGTATACAATTAATGTTCTGCCAGATTGTCTACATCTTATCAATGCGATTTAATCTATCTTGAACGATCAGTTTGGCAAGGCAACAGGTATGTGCTGATCGACTACTATCCACCGTCTCTTCCTCTGAAAATGAATTTTTTCGATGGCAAAATGCTATTAAATTTTCTCCAAGTTTGCTTATTATTCTGGAGAGACCTCACTCCAACATAAGACATCATCATCGATAATGAGAGCGGATTCGTCAAGTATTTTCGATACACATCGAAACGGAACGAAGGACTCCGTTGATGTTTGAGTACTCAGATGTCGTCGAGTACAACGTTGAGGGAAACCCAGCTTTTCCATTTCTCAGAGTCGCTTCTTTTAAAGTGGATACTGCAATTAGTGCTAACGACAGAGGAGGAGACACGTATCATGTTCACCGAGAATTTGTGTATCCCCTTTATCTTCCTGTCAGTAAACGATAGCGCGGTTATTGATACAAAAGGAGATCACAGACAAAACATTCTATTCTCTAAAGAAACTGTGAAACTTCATTTATCAAAACGATTCACATTGGCAACGAGAACATGGTTAGGGTGGTATGACCTCATCATCAAATTCTTAATGCTTTAAAAATTCTGCCTTGATGCATTAATACGAATTTATTCAATACGTGCTGATGGACATAAAGAGTCTCAAACAAGCATTTCTAAACGCAGCGAAAAATGTTTTGATCCAAAGAGAAAAAGAGCATTTGAGACCTCGAGAAACCCGTAAAATCACTTCCCACTCCTGTGAAAGCAACTTAGTCATGATCCACGCAGCAAGGATATCGCAGGAGGAAACAACAAAAACCATTAAGACCTCACATACAAAACAAGAAAAAGAATAAGAAGCAAAGACCCGTCAAGCTTGTTTGCACTTAGACCAATGGTTGCAAGACAAGTATTTGTTGAATGAAGTGGATGTATGTCAGAGTCTGAAGCAAAGTAGCACTGTTTTCCATTTCATAGCTCGTACTGAGGAGCACAAAACCAATATCAAAGAAACCAGACATATGTGCGACGTGTCGAAGTCTTACCAAAAGCGGGAAACAACATCAGTCAGGCGGTGACCAGAAATACGTCCAAGTATCCCATACGAGGAATGGAAGTCGAAATCATCACCATTATTAAGATAATGGACTTCGATCCAAGATCTAAGCTCATGTATTATAAAGTCAGTTCCCTAAATGTCTTTTGGCATCGGCAGCAATGCATCCCTCAACAGAGCAATTGATCAAAACCCTTCCCATTTCCAGCATTACAACGTCTCTAACATGGAAGTCATCCGAGACAGCCAGGCATAGCGTTCCAGACCCCTTTTAACTTAACCATACCCCAAAAGAATTACGTGTTATCTTACATGACTATGTTCGAAACCACAAGTCACTTGGGCTCCAACAGTATACACGGCATTTCTTACGATGATTAAACAAGAGAGTATTGTGTATGTTTTTTTCTTAATTTTTCCCCAGACCAAGGCAGCGACGAGGAATATTTCCACTCTATAAAATCAGGACAACTGGAAGAGGCATGAACTTTCATCGAAGACCGGAAATTCTTTGAAAGAGTGGTATAAAGACTCGATAGACAATTCGAAACCTCCATTCACTGACATGGAGAAGAAACACATCGATTCTCTCAGAGTACCGATACTTCACATTCTTCAGCTTACTTAACAGACCAGTTTAAAGAAAAGGCCAAGTGTGAAATAATTAGATATCTTTACAGGTAAGAAACGAAGAAATTAATACCTGGTAACAGCATTATCTCCTTAGAAAATATTCTTACACAGTTCACTGGAATCCAGTGGTCTGTGTTAATATATCATCAACAGCGACGACAACAGTAGACCAGGAACCCATTGGGTACTTTTCTACTTTCCCAACGATGACATGATGGAATATTTTGATCCGTATGGATTACCTTTGTCGCATACGTTATGAGAAGAAATGATGTATCCATGCTATTCAATGACGTGAGATTACAAGGCTCCAATTCGATTGCGCGTGAACAATATTCATAACCCCTGTGAATACGTTCATGTTTAAAGTTTCAATCTGTGTTTGTATTTGTATTTGAGAATTAAATTGAATTTTGCATCTGAGAATTAAAATAATGTACATGAAGAGGGACTGCTCTAATCTTCGATCTGGAGATCTATTCAAGATGGCTTATTTTAATGTTGCTTTCAAAATGTTGTTTGTTTGTTTCATTGTTTCTGATTAATTAACGAATCCCATATTTTAATTCTGGGTTAGAGCGTCCGCTCGGATGCGGGAGGTCATGGGTTCAAACCCCGGCCGATTCAAACCAAAGACATACAAAAATGGTACTAGCAGCTGCCTCGCTTGTCGCTCAGCATTAAGAGGTTACTGTTAGGACTGGTCGGCTTGGTGTCAGGATAATATGACTCGGGTCTTGCCAACGAGAAAACAACAACCGTTTTAGGGGCTACTACAAAGTTTCCTGGGGTTTGAAGACCCATTTTGATTATACTATGGAGAAACAAATTGATCCATTTGACCACCGTTCAAAAATATTATCTCGAATATATCGACCTCGACTGTAAATTTTTGTCTGGTTCACTTAAACCTTTTATTTTGTAGTTTCGGAAATGTTATGTACACCTTGTACACAAATTTTCAAAACAAAAAAAGGTTATCGTTATGAAAATGTACAACTGATAAGCGTGACTCTCATTACAGTACGTGGCTTACACTTAATTTTTAATAGGTAACAGCCCTATTTAGACTAACGGGCAGAATTTAACAAATAAGTTAGTTTCCTGCCTTTTCAGAAAGTTCCATTTGATGTTTGGGACCTCTAGCCGGACTTTCCCTCCTTTGCCTTGCCCAGACATTTTTGCATTCATGCAATTTGAGATGCACACAAAGAAAAACCCAAGAGCCGTGCTGTGATTCACGTTGAACTGGGTGTCGTCAGGTGCTAGACTATTTCTCATACGCGACGATTAATTTTAATTTATATTTAAGCCCCGAATGATCACGTTGTGCATGTCTATTAGGGGTAGCTCTCTGGATGATGATTTAGTTCCCACCAATCGAGAAATTAATTAGTGCGCAGGGCGCACATCTTTTAATTAATCATCATGCGTCGCATGCATAGATACGTACGGCAGTGTGGCTCTCTTTCTTTACCATACGATAAACTGAGAATCCAGCGGTGCTGAACTTAACGACTTGCACAAGGCACAATGGCCACATGCGAGTAGTATCCAAGTTTGGTCGGGTCTTGCTACAGTCAGTGGCGAACAGGGCAAGCAGCAACACAAAAGAAACAATGGAACTTCCCAGTTCAAATTCCGGTTCCAGTTCGAGGTGTCCGGTTCCACCCAACCAGTCAGCCAACCAGCCAGTTAACCAAGCCAGAAGTCTGAATACAAGACACTATATAATTTAGATCATGCTTTCTGGAATTCTGGGAAGGAAATCGAAACATTGGAAAAGGTAGGAAAACAAACTGATAGTTAACCTTTGGGTCAATTAGCATCTCTGTGCTATCAACAAAGTAGGAACCTAACAGATTTTAATTAACAAATTGCTAATTAATCGCCTTCCTCCCATATATTCAAAACCTAAGCAAATAATCTCCAACCCAACAACATATAAAATATCCCGAACTGAACAAAGGCTTAAATTCAAATAGTTTTTTTTTATTTCAAAATTTAAATTTCACTTGACTTAATTTACCTTTGGCGCCAAACGAATATAATTTCAAAATTTCAACACCATAAATTGGACCTGAGTGGATTGAAAGATTTGCAGCCACTCTCATAAACATGTGCTAGGCTTTATGTTAGTGAATACCTGCACGGAATCCTTGCAAATTATCGATCCGTGGAGTCCGATCCGGAGACTTAGTGGTTAGAGTGTCCGCCTCGGATGCGGGAGGTCATGGGTTCGAACCCCGGCCAAGTCATGTCAAAGACTTGCCTCGCTCGGCGCTCAGCATTAAGAGTTAGTGTTGGGACTGGTCGGCTTGGTGTCAGGATAATGTGACTGGGTGGGACATAATGCTACATGGGTGCGGCATTATGCCCCAGTGCTAGACATCACAATAAACTGCCACACTGCAGACACGGTAGCGATATGACTGCAAAATTGTTAAAGCTACGTTAAAAATCCAAATCACACACACACACACACACACACACACACACACACAATCCGTGGAAACTGGCGCTAGATTTTCCGACACACTGAGTACAGGGACCTGGATAATACAGATAAACCAGGGTGGCACCCTCGTAACCGCAACAACTGTTCAATTTGTAATTAACTATTCAATTACCACCGTCTTCTAGCAATTTTAGACCACTTTTATCCAGCTTAATATTATTAACAGAATCCCGAAATAAAAATTATAAATTAACATCCCACAAATGTCTCAGCAAAGCAAGATAAGCAAAGTACATATGACCACCGTTAGGAAAATGACTAGGAATTTAAATAACAACAGCAGGAGTATCACTTCCACAACAATCTCTACGTACATAGGATCGATTTCACTAGGTACCAAAGGAAAGGATGCTAAGTAACCTATAATTCAACTCAATATTGTCATCACCTCAGACTGATGACCTGGAAATTATATACGATCATAATAAATCCAGAAATTAGTCAAACCAACAAATGGACGATACTATCCCAATGTCATCCACGCTAAAAAGTTCCCAGAGAAGGGACAATATAACATCAACCCCTGAAACAAATGGATACTAGACAACTAGGTGAAAACTATGTACAACACCACTTGATCTTACCCTATCCCTCGACGACCAAAAACGGACCCTCAAAATAGAGATTTAACCTAAAAAAAAAAATTCAAGCAAAGGGAGGGATAGGATCCCAAGAAATTCTTTCGAGTAGGATCACCCCAATCTTAACACCAGCCCCAACATCAGAACCCCCAAAGGAACAGAGAATAAGGCCTCTTCCCCAAACAAATCTTACGCAGAAATCATAAGAGAAAATAAAGATACAAGTCACTAAATTAGCCGTTGTGCAACAAATACAAGTCGTAGAACAAACAAAACAATTTAAAATTCAACCTAACAATCAGAGTCCATATATCAATAATTGGCAAACCCCCGGATGCTCATAAGCAAGGGCTCCAAGCCCAATATTAACAGATGACATAGGAATTAACGAAATTGTCAAAGAATAATGCAAGAAATAACTTGGTTTCGCCTTAGAACGATTTGATCATTTCGTCGTACATGCGAACAACGTTACCTAGGGTGGATAATTGTTTTTCTAGTTAAGTGTCTGAACTAGCATGTATCTCGTCGTAGATCGCTTGCGGCGAGAGACACAAAAAGCACGGTATGCACGGGTTTTTACCCTTACTAATACTCATTCTCCTGTAGATTTAAGGCAAATTTCTGTCCTAATCGACACATTGGTCTCTTGGGATCTTGTCAAGGAGTGTACGTTCTCCATTCTATTCTACAACTATAGGGGTAAGTGTTACATTTTATTTCATTTACAAATATATGAAGCATATTCAGTTTTAATGACGTAGCGCGAAATGTTTCCTTTGTCACTACGCGAATTTGAAACGTTGTGAACTTTTGAACTGTTACAGGTCGCTATTAAGAGTTTAATTTAGTAGCATGTGTCTATAGATTTTAATTCCGTACCTGCTGTTATGACCAGTTTGTTTGTTTTTTTAGCTGTGTGTGTGCGGGTGTATCAGGCTGTCGGTCTGGCTGTCTGCATGTCTGTCTGTATGGGGATGGAAGCATTCACGACAATCAAGGCCATACACGGACGGAAGTGCTGATTTGTAAACTTGTGCGCATGGTGGATCCATGAAGGGGTGTGTGTGGCCAAAACAAGCGTGGGCTAACCCAAGAATTCAGGAGAACTGTGTGGTTTGACAATGGACAAGTCAACCGGGTCAAAATTTCTCGTTTGCAAGGTTTAACGAGTATTTAAATGAGTCATACATTGTTATGAATCGTACGTGCTGTACAAATGACTATATGAGTCATGAGTCATGTGGTTGGTACAATTATGTTTATTACAATTGATCATGTTTGTTTCAATTGAGTACATGGAACATATGTTTTTCAATTGAGTACATTTAAGTACATTTTGAGTTACATTTATTTGCATGAGATTTTATGAATCACGTCTTGGTTTGACTGTATCGTGTGTCTACAGTTTTGAATATATGAATCATATTGTTTTTTTTTTTAATTTCTGAATGCTTGTGTGAAGTAATTGAATGAGTCGTATGTTTAGAGCTTGAAAGAATCACACTGTATATGTTGTAGTGAATATGCATATTTTTATTAATTCATTTCATAAACTTCCATCTTTTATCACATTGTGTTTGTGTTGTCATTTAATCCAGACATCCATTCAGGTCAAATCCTGTTAGAGAAATCAGTAACCTCCTCAACAATTTATCATTATCCCCCAAAAATCCACCCGCAGCAGATGTAATTTTAAATGGTAAGGGAAAATAGTCAATAAAAGGGCCACCAAAAACTAAGAATACAATAAAAAAACAAAGTAGGATCTAAAGTTACAGAAACAACCGATATCAACAAAGTCTTCAGCCCACAGAAGAGCTTAACAAAAGGGAAAAAACTCAGAATGAAAATCAGTATAAAACTCCCCCACAGGAAACTATAAATAGGAGTGATACAAACACCAACCCGAAGTTGCCAATCCAAACAAAATCCTACTAGGCAACAAAACCCACCACCACCACTACCTAAAACAAAAAACCTGCAAGTACCACCATAAAGAACTTAACACTATTTATATCAAGCAAAGAAACATATGAACGACATTAGTGATAAGAGCATAATGACTTAATTCTTTAAAATCCACGGGGGAGATTTTAAAATCATTATTTGGTGAAACCATCCAACAAATAAGGTAGTAAAATTAATGGAAATCATCAAGACTGGCCCCTTACAGAGTGTCACTCATCAGTGAGAATTCCATCAAACCATCCAACTCAGCGCACAAAACAAACCAACCCCAACTACCACACCAAAAATTACTGAAGCTAAGTTATTTAAACATGAATAAAAGAATCAAACAGAGAACAGGAACTTCGAGAGTTTGGCACTGAAGTGGCAAAGGCTACTCTGCTTAGAAATAAAACAGAGGAAGTCTAGTCTGCGGTACTTTTGGAATTTCATCAATAACCTTCCCTATTAGTCAGACCAGATCCATATGGCAACTTTTATAGATTAGAAGACTACAAACCATAACTTGGATTTTGCAATAAATGGGGACACCATTCCATCAAATGTAAATTTAAGCAAAGATGTGATTAGTGGTGGGGATAACAATGAGGGAAGTGTACCTACATAGGTCAAAATATGCGCAAACCTGTAACGGTCCGCACCACCCTAAATCATGGAATTGCCCAGTAACTCTCAGGGAATAAAACTTACCACCCTTATGATAAAATCGAACATCCATTAACATAGCGTAAAAGTTCAGGTACCAATTAAGAATTCTAAAGCAGCAGGCACTGCACCCGCCAGTTCAGTAGGAAACATTAGAAAAACATACACCATAGACAAGAACATGACTTAAAGAACTAAACGAATTCCAGTCCTGAAAATCAAAAACTACCCTAGATACAAGAAGAGCAGGCGTTAAAAGCTCCCCAAGTCAAACTATAAAACAAAAAAAAACAACCTCAAATACAACTCGTAAAACCTCTACTTCAAAGCCTACACAAAATCAAAATTAACGCCAAACACATAAATCAAACAATACAAATATAGGCAGTGAAACTAACTTCCCAAAACCTAAGACTACGCATCAAAATAATGCAAACCCAAGTAATTTCATCACTCTCATTAATGTGGTTAAATATATCTGGGATGTACTTGATGGGATCATTGAACTAAACAAAGATAATCTCATAACCGTCCAGCAAATATGTTTCTTAATGAGCTCACTGATTGACAAACATTTTCTTAATAGAGAATAAGATCCAAATAATTTTTCATCGTAAAATTACTTAACAATTAAGTAAAGAAATGGAAGAAAAAAAAATATAATCTATATCTGGCAGTGGAACAGCAGGGGATTAATTCAAAACATCCCTGAACTGATAATTAAGATAAATAATGAAACACACAAAACCAGATATAGCATGCATTCAGGAAACATACCTAAATAATAACTCGAAATATCGTCCGAAAATCCCGGGAAGCAGCAGGCAGGTCGAACCGACATTTTATACTTCGTGGATGTTTGCTTAAGATATTAAAATAATTGACTCTTACAATCCCCGGTTTGTTAAGCAATTACTATCTTACCGTCTCACGCAAACGTATTTAAATTCCAAAATAAGTGGCGCCCTGCCTGCTGCTCCTCACTTTATTGTTAATTCTGTTGCATAATAAATCAGATACAGGTTTTTATTTCCCTAAATAACAATTTAACAAAGAAATATATTATAATGAACCAATGTATGTGGTTATTAAAAACTTCTGAACTCTACAATAAACGATGTCGTGGAGAATATTGTGCAAAACATAACCAACTCGCGAAGAAATCGCCTGGTTTGCAAATCTGTATTGGATGTGGATTAGCGTCTCGTGCTGCAATCTGTACAAATTGTGGTGGTAACAAGTATAGTGCATTAATTCATTATTACCAACATAGAGTTCCACAACGGGGTTTTATCAAAAATAATCCACCAACTGCTCGTGAATATTTACACAATTATACTAAAATAACCCCTGCAGTAATTGATCATGAAGAAGATAAAAAAATAATAAAAGAACGAGAAGAACGAGAAAAGCCGAGGCTGGAAGAGTACAAGGCGATGGAGTCAAGACGAATAAAGAAGAATCCGTATAAAATCAATATGTATAACTATGGCAAAACAGAAAATACGTAATATTGATTATAATTCACTCTATCTGTAGTCCAGAAAAACAATTATTTTTTTTTTTCTTCTGGATCCAGATAATCCGATAGATATTCCTCCGCTGTTGGTGGTTTTTCTTTGTTCGGCATATACTTTAAATTTCGTTTATTATAGTAAATCAGCATCACCCTGTATCTATTTCCACCACAATTTGTGCAGATTTGTATTTGTCCTCGAACTCCATTACCACACGACAAGCAGGGTCTAATTCCCCCTGATCCTTTCTTGAACATGGCATTATGATAACCACAGTATTCTCCATGACATGGCTTACTACACGTTTCTTTGGATCCCTGCATCAGCCATGAGCATTTGTTTGGTGCGGGCTGGAATGGCATTATTATATTAAATATAAATATTATTCAATTTTTGAATTAAACATTAAATCTGTGTATAATATTAATATATAGATGGTCGAAAAAAACATGTCGATGACAAACAATAAAATGACCGAAAAGATACAGACTCCCCAATCTGTATATAATAATAATATATTTCTAAATCAAAATAATTATTTAGGCAATTTTGATCTTGGTCCGGATTATCACGAAGAAATCAAAGATTTATTGTCGAGAACTCCGCATGACGAATTACACGATACTGCTAAGATCAATTATTGGTATTTACAAGAATATTACTCTTTGTTTCTAAAATCATTCAACGACATTATCTGGTATCCTGCTAAAGATGATGCTATTAAGAATCTTTCAGTGTCTGCGTGTTACAGAAAAAACACATATGCACGTGGAATAATTATTCAACATTTTCATAGATTCTACTTGTTTCTCTCTGATTCTGATTTTGATAAATTTGCTAGTTGTTTTGCAAATGAATCTTCTGTAACTGAAATTATTCCAAAATTCAGATTACGATATCCTGTATTTGATCTTGATACTAAGTTTATTCTCGAGGAGATAAAAGATCATAATGACGAATTTATTGGAGTACAACCATCAGATAAGCCGATTAATATTGATGAAGTAATTGATTATTTTGCAAAAATATGTAAGTGCGATCATGAAAAAATATTTGTCTTTGAAACGAACAGCGGCTATCATGTACTATGTAAATCCGAGCCGGTGACTTTTGATCAACAGCGTGATCTAATCAGCTTAGCAGCGGGTATGAAGCCACGTTGGAAAATAGATCTTCAGGCTGGTCTGTATAGCATTAAGTTGAATAACACAAAATCATACAAACCCGGCAAACAGACATTATGCAAGAGGTTGATATCGCATACTGAAAGTTCATTTCGTCCTTCAGAATTATTAGTATGCCCAACGGCAATCCAACCTCAGCATGTAGAAGTAGTTGAAGTTGAACACGAAACAATGATTAGTTGTGACGAGATTTCTGCTGAGAACTTCGAGCGGATTTCTGTTGCTCTCACAGGAAAACCTGATCAGCTGATCGATATTATTAATGTGTCGCAGAACAGATTTATAATATCCAGGAATCCAGGACATTATTGCAACATCTGCGAGCGCCGACATGGATTTAATGAACTACACGGCTACATTGAAGATAAATGCGATAACTGTCTTGTGTATATAAATCATGATGATTTCGTGGCGATTATTATTATTCTATTTGCTGTCCAAGATCGACAGGAAAACAAATAACCTTATCCGCTACAGCAATTACTGTAGATGAGGAAGTCGAGAAATTGATGGCCGGAGCATCAAATAATGCTGAATTAAATCAGATAGCTGAGAAGCACAAAAACAGAAAATACTTAAAATATTTAATCAGAATGAGACGCAGATTCCATTATCCTGGCTACATGAAAAGTAGAACAGCGGATCTTTTATATACCGAATTACCTGTACATGAAGCAGGACCAGGTTGTAGAATTATCAACAACGAGGACTATATCGACGGTTCTGCATGCGGGATGGGCAAATCAGAGGCGGCGTGGAAATCTTTGAAGGATAATCAGTCTGTTGTGATCGTATCTTACAGGAAGACCTTTACCGAGAAGATCAAAGCAGATTATAATATTGAATCTTACATGGACATTGATGGAAATATCACATTTAATGAAGGAGATAAACGGAGAGTTATTGTCCAGTGGGAATCTCTACACAGAATCCGAGGAGTTCCTGACGTTCTTATTGTTGACGAATGGTATGGCATCCGCAGACAGCAATTTGCATCAGTTAAGCATAGCAGAGAGCGTTGGGAGAAATTTGCAGGACTAATAACAGCCTGTAAGAGATTGATTGTTCTTGACGCAGATGCTGATGATGATGATCTTATATTATTCCGCGATAAGATGGGCCGGTCGTCGATGAAGTTCATCATAAACGATTACAAACCCGACCACGACAAGAAGTTTATCGTTGAAGACTCTCATGCGAGCAATCTACACAATCTACTAGAACGATTAAAATCCAAAGACATTAATAACAAAATAGCTATATTTACACATAACAAACAGCGAACCAATTACTCAGTTGAGAGCCTTGCAAAACAACTACAACATCTAGGATATCGTGTCAGATACTATCATGCAGATACTGACCCAGTGCAAAAGAAATCGGACTTTAGTAATATTGATCAAGCGTTCGATAATATTGATGTTGTGATCAGTAATCACACACTAGAGGCTGGAGTAAGTATCATTGACGATAGATTCAGAGTTATGTTTGTATTTTCTGAAGAACTAGGATCAGTAGAAGCAACTAAGCAGGCGATCCACAGATTCCGTTGTGTTGATGAGATTCATTATTCTGCAATAAGAAAGCAACGAGAATATAAATTACCATTAAATCGTGAGGCTGTTGAAAAGGTGATTGTAGATCGTGAAAGATTAATTGACAACGACACGAAATTGTACAGAATACCTAGTGCTGGTGAACTACAAACAGCATTTGGATTTGCTTATATCAGCGACATCATCGACGAGAATAATTCCAAGATGTACTTTACATCTCGACTAATCAACGCGATGAGGAACACTGGTTATGAAATAATAGAACCGCCGATTGATGATTTTGACACATGGACGAGCAAGAATAATATTCAAAAACCATCAGATTCTGACATCAAAAATAATCCTGCTGTTGATGAATTTCTAAAAATCTCTGTTGGTGAGCGAATAAAACAATCCCATACAGAAAATAAAGATAATCACGATGAAGAATATTATGAAATTGTTCAGCATTATAATAATTATGACGATCAGATTATCGAATATTACGGTAACATTAATCGTGTAGTTGATGAAGAATATCCTGATTATTACAAATATGACCCATAGGAGAAATTAGAACCATATGAAGCAAAGCGATCGTATCTGAATAGCATATTCCAGTGCGATGTTGTTAAATTACCAGCTGAGCAGATAGAACATTTATATAGAAACTCATCAAATATAAAACGAGCTTATCGATTAATTACTGATAAGATGCATAACGGGCATGCAGTAGAAACTGAAGTATTTCGATCTGACAAAATATCACCAAAAGAGAAATTAGCAAAAATAAGGAGATTCCTAACACTATTAGATTTACCTGATGTTGTACCTGACGATTTATTAATAACGACAATATCGATATCAGGATCTGACCTATGCATGTATGTAGAAGACATGATTAATGATCCTGATCTACTGCAGAATTATAATGATCTTCTTAGTAACTGGTCTAGTATATTTCCTGATTCGAGGTTGTCTCATAAACCAAAATTAACTGTACAAAACGTAATAGAGAAAATCAAGATGATCTATAAGGGTTTTGGAGCGTCATTAACTGTCAATAATAAAAAACATACAGCAACATCGGACTATACGCTTAACTATCCTGTATGGCCTAAATCAGACTTTATTGATGATCCTCGCTGGAGAAATTATCTAAACCCCAATCAAGGATTTTATGGCGGTAATGATATTGCGGTTATAAACGAACACTCTGCGCTGTTGAAGTTCATAATATGGTCGGTAAATGATTGGTTTAATAATTAATTCCCCGATCTTGTCAGAACAAAGTCATGGACGAACCTTTAGATTTCAATAATAACGTTTTTATATCCGAGTGAGGGATCGGCGATTTTCCATATATAATATTAATGATATCGCCAATCCCTCAAACAACACACAATGCATCAGAATTACAAATTAATATTTTTATCTGATCTGCTAAATTTTAATCATATTTTTTGTCAACAATATGGATAAATCTGAAGACAATTACAACAATATCCTGAAAACCTATCTTGAATTTAGTAGAGAGTTAAGGAATAAAACGTCCAAAATAGAATACTTAGAACATAAATTAATGGAAAATCAAAATACAATTAATTACCTGAAAAACATAATTTCAGATTGTACCACGTGCAGAATAAAGTTGAAAATGAAGCAGAAAAATGCAGAATAATTGATTTTTTTGTCAAATACAAATCGCATTCAAATTAAATGACTATTTGCAAATTATTATATGGCTGTGATTGGAGAACCTCATTCTGCAAGACTTGCACGAGAGCGACTAGAAGCAATAAGAAAATATTTACCAACTCGCGATGCTGTCCGGCGACAATTACAACAGCGACAAGAATCTCAAGTTGAATTTACCGAGGGAACTACACAATTATTTAAGCCCATTACTGAAACAACCAAGGACATTAAGCCTATATTGGAAAAGACCGCTGCGGTGACGGGCAAAATAGCCGAACGTGCCAAACAGACTAAGCGGCTTCTACGTGAACTTCCAGCTGAAATCGTCGCGGCTTTACCAGCGCCTGCAGCTGCACCTTAAGAACCAGAACTTGAAGAACCAGAACTTGCAGAAGCTGCACCTGAAGAAGCACGAGGACGAATAGAGTTAGCTAATAAATTTGTTGATGGAGCTGTTAAAGATATCCAGATGGCTAAAAATGTTAAAGAATTAGCCAAGTACGCCGTTGACAGTTTCCACACCAGAAGAGGTTTATTAAAACCTGGACACAACCTGGATACTTTTTCCAGCGGACAATTGCATATTTCTGCAAAATAATCAATTACTTCATCAATATTAATCGGCTTATCTGATGGTTGTACTCCAATAAATTCGTCATTATGATCTTTTATCTCCTCGAGAATAAACTTAGTATCAAGATCAAATACAGGATATCGTAATCTGAATTTTGGAATAATTTCAGTTACAGAAGATTCATTTGCAAAACAACTAGCAAATTTATCAAAATCAGAATCAGAGAGAAACAAGTAGAATCTATGAAAATGTTGAATAATTATTCCACGTGCATATGTGTTTTTTCTGTAACACGCAGACACTGAAAGATTCTTAATAGCATCATCTTTAGCAGGATACCAGATAATGTCGTTGAATGATTTTAGAAACAAAGAGTAATATTCTTGTAAATACCAATAATTGATCTTAGCAGTATCGTGTAATTCGTCATGCGGAGTTCTCGACAATAAATCTTTGATTTCTTCGTGATAATCCGGACCAAGATCAAAATTGCCTAAATAATTATTTTGATTTAGAAATATATTATTATTATATACAGATTGGGGAGTCTGTATCTTTTCGGTCATTTTATTGTTTGTCATCGACATGTTTTTTTCGACCATCTATATATTAATATTATACACAGATTTAATGTTTAATTCAAAAATTGAATAATATTTATATTTAATATAATAATGCCATTCCAGCCCGCACCAAACAAATGCTCATGGCTGATGCAGGGATCCAAAGAAACGTGTAGTAAGCCATGTCATGGAGAATACTGTGGTTATCATAATGCCATGTTCAAGAAAGGATCAGGGGGAATTAGACCCTGCTTGTCGTGTGGTAATGGAGTTCGAGGACAAATACAAATCTGCACAAATTGTGGTGGAAATAGATACAGGGTGATGCTGATTTACTATAATAAACGAAATTTAAAGTATATGCCGAACAAAGAAAAACCACCAACAGCGGAGGAATATCTATCGGATTATCTGGATCCAGAAGAAAAAAAAAAATAATTGTTTTTCTGGACTACAGATAGAGTGAATTATAATCAATATTACGTATTTTCTGTTTTGCCATAGTTATACATATTGATTTTATACGGATTCTTCTTTATTCGTCTTGACTCCATCGCCTTGTACTCTTCCAGCCTCGGCTTTTCTCGTTCTTCTCGTTCTTTTATTATTTTTTTATCTTCTTCATGATCAATTACTGCAGGGGTTATTTTAGTATAATTGTGTAAATATTCACGAGCAGTTGGTGGATTATTTTTGATAAAACCCCGTTGTGGAACTCTATGTTGGTAATAATGAATTAATGCACTATACTTGTTACCACCACAATTTGTACAGATTGCAGCACGAGACGCTAATCCACATCCAATACAGATTTGCAAACCAGGCGATTTCTTCGCGAGTTGGTTATGTTTTGCACAATATTCTCCACGACATCGTTTATTGTAGAGTTCAGAAGTTTTTAATAACCACATACATTGGTTCATTATAATATATTTCTTTGTTAAATTGTTATTTAGGGAAATAAAAACCTGTATCTGATTTATTATGCAACAGAATTAACAATAAAGTGAGGAGCAGCAGGCAGGGCGCCACTTATTTTGGAATTTAAATACGTTTGCGTGAGACGGTAAGATAGTAATTGCTTAACAAACCGGGGATTGTAAGAGTCAATTATTTTAATATCTTAAGCAAACATCCACGAAGTATAAAATGTCGGTTCGACCTGCCTGCTGCTCGGGATATATTTCATGTTATTTCAAATACAGATCCCAGGGAAGAAGGGATGGGTTATGGCAACCTTTGTCAGCAATATCCGCCCGAGTGTGGTTGTAGGGACCACCCAACACACATACAACACAATCGAAATACTCCAACACCAGTACATTAAATTAAACACTGGCCACAAAGAAATGACAATAGTAAACATATACGACCCAGGCAGAAGCCAGGACACAACACCCGAACATATTATAATTTTGTGGGTATATTAGGTGATTATGCAATTATCTGTTGAGATCTGAATGCTCACAGCGAACAATGGGAAGGATACCATTTGGATCGGAAAGGGAGGAACATCGAAAATGGGTCACTCAGGACATCCTAGCAGTGTTAAACACTGGTGGCCGTACTAGAATAAACTCGTAAAACGGAGCACTCTCAGCAATTGACCAAACAATATGTACACCCAAAATAGCAGAAATTGCTGATTGGGAAGTAGGCCAATCAAATACGCTAAAAATTGATCCCCTTCCCAGTACTCGTTGCATTCAATATTTCAACTCGTATTAAGACAACAACCGATATTCCAAGATGGAGATATGATAAAGCGGACTGGGAAGCATTTCGATTCCTCTGTGACGGTATGACCGACGGCGAGCTATTCAATAACAATATCGATAAATTCAACCAAAATATTTTTGAAGCACTCTTCTTGGCGGCTAAACAAAGCATACCCAAAACAAGGCGGAGAAGTCTAAAACAACCTGTCCCATAGTAGAATGACAAAAGCAAACTCGATGCATCTTAATATATAAAGAAAAGAAAAAATACGCAAAAATGTCCTTCTCACCGCAGCCAAGAAACATTAAAGGAATACTGCACATCGTTAAACTTTAAAACAAACGGCAAACAAGTAAGGACAAAAATTAAATTAATTAGAGGAAAAGCTACCTTATCTACCAAACTCACAGGTGCTATAACAGAGATAATACAAATAAATTAACAACGCACTTTGCGGGGATGAGCAGCAGTTCCAAACATAATACCAAATTCCAACCACTGGAAAGAGGTACAACAGAAATACTCCCAATTGTTCGTAAATATGGGAACACACATAAGTCCCTTAAATATAGATTTCACCATTAATGAATGGAGAAAGGCCCTTAACCGAGAAAAGGACATCTCACATGGGGAGGATGTGTTAGGACACGAAATCTGTAAGGATCTCCACCCGTTAATTGGACTAACATAATCTATCAAAGTAAGTTAAGAAACCATAACAAAACAACATAACAAACAATCCTATATCCTAAGAATATTTCAATAAAATTACGACAAATTACCCACGTCCAAGACCACAACAAAAAAGCCTACCTAATCAAATTTACTAGAGCTAATTTTACTAACATCCTTTACTTTCATATTTTCCTTTGTTATTAGAAATATGTTGTAAGACTATAGACATAAACAAAGTCATAAAACTCGGATCCTACACATACCTCTCGCTATATATAAGATGGCCCTAAGTCCAAGCCATCAGGCCCAGCCATACAAGGTAGCAACGATGGAAATACAATCAAAACTAGTACACATTAGACTTATAAAAACTGACACCTAAAATATCGCAACAATAAGGTGGTCAAAACCAAGACCATCGGGCCCAGCTGCGCAAGGCGGCAAAGACTGCATAATAAAATTATTTAAAAAAACCTTAGAATAATTAGAAGCTATAGATCCCAAAACATGAAAGTAAAAGGTGATCAATACCCTAGATCACGAGGGCCCACAAGGCGGAATAAACATACATAGCTTAAGAAACGCTGAACCCGACAGATTAGATAAATGAAACCTAACCTAAAACACTAATACTTAGAAGGTAGTTACACCCAAAATCCATCAAGCCCGACCACATAAGTTGGCAAAATTTAGACCCAATCGAAACTAAATATCCCAAATTTCGAAACTGACGTCAACGTTTCCAAATAAATTAATCTATGTCTATCAATAAACCATTAAAAAATAATAATGCTTCCTCTCTACCTTTACACTATGTACTAACCAAAAGAGCACAGAATTTCTTATATTCCAAATTGGCGACAAGAGGCCACCATTACTTTTCGGCCAGGAGATCCAAGACAATAAAACCCAGGATTAGGAAGTACCTTCGGGTGGCGTCGGGGCGACGTTCCTGGCCCCTTTTCCGCCATTGTGGTACACGGACATATTTTCGGAAATTGATGTATACTATTTACACAAAATTCAAATTTGAGTATTAAAAATAAATGACATTTGCATCTTGTACGATTGACATAATTAAATATGCAGCTAACACATTCCTGGAATTAGTTATAACTGGTCAGACCAAAATGAAAGAAAAATACAACAACAACAACAACGACTGCAACCACCACCATAATCACCTAAACAGGGGACCCGTTAGGCAGCGAGGAAGAATCCGGAGAAGAAGGGGAAAAACATGAGGCGGCAGCGATAAAGCAACCCCCACCCTTTGCAGCCAAGACCCCCGTCACCCACAACGGACAAGGAAACAGACAAAGAAAGAGACGACGATAATATATACCACGAAGACGTACAGACATAAGCGATCCGGCATGTGTCATGGGGCTAAGGGAACTCAACCTAAACCGGGTGGCTGCTCGACAATACATCAAAGGTGCTGTAGAGAACCAAAAGTGAGGACAGAGCAAGGCCGCCAAAGCACGATGCAGGAAATTCGCGAAGAACATCATGTACCGGGAAGAAAGCTATACAGATTTCCCAATCCTTTGAACCACGATAATATGCAACTATTTGATTCTATACCACCAGTTGCAGGGACAGAGTTACGTCAATTATGATGGTTAAACGTATAGACATTTTTAATAATAAATTTTCTTTGAGGCCATTGTGGCCCACAATGTTAAACCAATGGAAGTTTTAACATTCAGTTTTTGTTAAGATCATAGTGTCTGAGACTGTTAAGCCCATGGATGATTTTAGCATAAAAATCCCACGGGGTCATAATAGAAAAATGGCGGCATAATCCTTAATTCTCCCTGAGGCCGTGGTACCACTTTTGTGACTATAGTGTCCCCCATAACTACTATCACGTGTAAAGCGGTGAGTGGATAATAATTAATGTGAAATTATATCTATTAATTAAAAATGTAACATTATGTGTTTGTAGTCAAGTAGTTTGCTCATGTATTTTGATTGCAGTTGGCAGTTAATGTATTTATAACATGTTTCTGGAACCATAAGACATGGAAATCCAATAAAACTACAGAATGGTTCAAATCTTTTAAATGAATCTTCGGTACTGCAGTCCTGCAAACGCTGAAGGTAATTCATGACACCGTTTATAATAAAAGACTGAGATATTATTAGACATAATTAGCTTTCATTAATTTGCATCTTTAGATTAATGTAAATATTGAATTTATTTAGAGCGTTACCAACATGTACTCTTTCTGTATAACTTATCATACATTGTCAAAAAAACTTTAAGAAAATAAGTAATACATGGAAGAATTATGCTGCCGTCATCATAAAGAGATATTTCTATGGAATAAGCAAGCTAGACGTACTTTATGTCAACAAGATATATTTTATGTCAACAAGACGAGTTACAGATTCCATTGTGTTGACGTGATTACGTAAACAAGATGACATATTGCTATGATATAGCAACATGATGATGTGAGTTGGTCATCTCTACATAATCACGTCAACACAATGTAATCAGTAACTCGTTAGACATTAAGAATTTCGTATTAATGTTGTTGATTATAGACATATCTGGATTTGATGACGTCAGCTTAATACTTCGTAGTGCTGAACTTTCTAAACGAAATATGCCTGTCCATGGGTTGCACCTACACATACGAAAACAGAAATGTATTAAAAAGGAAAGAATAGCTGCGTCGGACTGAAAATACGCAATGAAAGTATTGCGAAATTTGTACAAGCCGAATAAATGTGATCGCGGCATGCATATATAAAATCAAATATTGCATTACTGTTATTGAGTACAACTGGGCATGATGATCTCAGTATTGATCCGAGTGGTCACAGAGAAGTGTCGTTTTACGATCAGGTGCTGCCCACTAAAAAACGTTAAAGAAAGGTTAATGCAGTAGGTGTGAAAATAGCAGCCGATAAACATGCTTTTAAATCCATCTGGGAGTGGATGTTTTGAATGCAGGTAACTTAAAACATGGTTTGAATTCACATGATAGTTCCGATGGATGCGGTAATATATATACCTTAATGCTTGCATTGGGACGAGGCTGGATGGGCTCTAAGTACATAAACAATGAATTTGCATAGTAAAATTGATCAGGAGGAGTCCTAAGGCACCTTTTAGACGCGTCTCAAACTCGTGTAATCATCAGAAAACACGTGCTTTGAAGATATAGACGTGCTTGATATTAGCCCAGTCACAAAATTTCTAAGTCCATTTGATATATTTCAAAATAAGGAATCAAGCGATGTAATTCAGTCTATTGAGTACCACTTGATGAAATGAATATCGACAAATGAAGCAATTTTCTCAAATGGCATGCTGCCAGTTAAACAGTTGGTTGGATATGAGCATACATTGTATATAGAAACAATAATGCTGAAATTTCATACTTTATAATTTGAAACAAAAAAGGCGCTTCCTCGATTTAATTTTTATTTACCCTGCTTAAGCAAATTTGCGCTCGAAACATTTTCCCAAGAGCATCAAATTGTACTGGTTCTCTTGTCTCAACATATATATATCTCAATTTAGTAACAATGAAGACGTCATCGCAAACTTCTGTAAGAGGGTTGATTGAAAAGTTCTAAAACAAACGCTAAATAAAGCAACGCAATGTCATAAAACTTTCCAACTGATGGCGTGACGTAAGCTTTAGTTCATGACGTCGCGTACTTAGTGAAGTCACATTTTAAGTCATATATGTAAATGTGGTGGCAAAACTGCAGATGAGTCCGTTTTCTTACTTAGTTATACAGTTTGATTGCAAACAGTTTAATAACTTCTTCTGTAAAGCGTTTGTTTTAAAACTTTTCGATCAACCCTCGCAAGTAAACAACACCACTGCCTGCACAGACCTGTGACTCTGGAGTTAACCTCATTCTGAGTTGTCATTGCAATCATTCTAATTTTAAGTTTTATTTTGGCAACAACAAAATAAAAATAAAACGATGAAAATTTAGCAATAACATGATAGAGTTGCTGGCTATCAGCTAAAAAATTTGTTTATTTTCCGTTACTTTTGCAATTTTTTGAAAATGAATTAGTGTTAATGCAAACACGTAGCTGATTTCAAATGTGTGGAGGCAGATTAGTTTCAAAAGAAGCGAGAGCATCTCGTGAAAAGCAGCTTGACGTCAGAAGTCAATGGACACGTGAAATGCAACAACTACCTATATAGGACAAATGCCGACTGCAATAAAATAATGCTTTGGCGATCACATGACTAAGCAATGCTGCATCACAAAGTGGAATCTGTTCATAAATACTGGATAATGGACTCAATTTAAAGTTACTAATTACATTTCAAACCGAGGAATTAAATATTCTACTTATCGATTTCAGGCAGGTAGGGCTAGATACAGTGTCATGACCTCCGCATCTTGCCGTTCAAGGTACTCATCAGAATTGGCTGGTTTTAACAGCACTTTTAACACATTATAGACTATATCATGCCTAGGAAATTGGAATACAGTTTTAACACATTATAGACTATATCATGCCTAGGAAATTGGAATACAGTTTTAACACATTATAGACTATATCATGCCTAGGAAATTGGAATACAGTTTTAACACATTATAGACTATATCATGCCTAGGAAATTGGAATACAGTTTTAACACATTATAGACTATATCATGCCTAGGAAATTGGAATAGAGTTCATTCCCCAAGGGTACATCGAAGCAGATAACCATGATTGGCCTGGCCTGGGAGTATATCGAACCCATGACCCTTCGACCAACTTAGCTACCGCGGCTCCGTGCTTCAGTTTTAAATAAACTATTACACGATTAAGTGCATCTATGAACATTAGTATGAAAAGATGAACTTCCACGATGCTTAATGCTTTTGCAAAGCATTTCCTTTACTAACTTTGCTATTGCCTCAAATCATTATCAACATCTTCGCTAACCAAGGTTCTGATTTGTTATCCTATCTACATATCGGAACCTTGGCTACCGAACATGCATTATCAAGGACTCGTACGTTGCGGGCTCAAGTACCATTAATTCTACAAATGGAACTTACATAAAATCATACAGACGGTGTCGACATCCATTCAGAATGCTCACCGGTTTCTGATCCTCTAATAGGAAATCAGCATGTCAGGATGTTGATTCCTGGACATGCAATGCCGATATGAAATTTCTTACTGGAAGGCAGATATTTTGTATTTCATTTGACAGCAAATGAGCAAAGGAAATGTGCTGGATGTCGCTAATATTGAAATTTCAATGTCTTAATTGTGACATAATTTTGTATAGAACTCGGTAGATAATACGCCTTAGCAGGAGAAGATTGTAGAAACGAAAGACCACCTTTCAGCTAAGTTTACATATATCACGTATAGCAGGGCCGGATTAGGTCAAGTGTTGGGGGACGGTTCCAAAAGTTTAAAAGGGCCTTGACTTTCCTCGAAAGGGCACAAAAGCAAATGTCTATTTGTCCATTTACTCGAAGTGTGCATAATACCCTTTATACGTGCCCAAGAATAAAACGATGGTCAAATTTCAAGTGACAAGTAACTGCGTGTTTGTGTGTAGGTCTTCTTTTAGCCTGGAGAGTCCGGAAACCCCGGACCCACCCACCCCATCAGACTCTTTATAATCAAATAATAGGTAATAATTTCTATCCCAATTTTCGAAATAAACTGTTATTCCAAAATATTACCAACTATACTTGTCCACTCCTTTCATAGAAAAGGACTATTATTTTGTTTCCTTGCTGCTTAAAATTCCTGTAAGTACATCCTTTCGTAGATTTTACAACAACTGGTTTAACTTAAATTGGTTTTATAAATTATCTAAATCTACTGAAAGCTCTGCAGTCAATTAAAGGCACTTTACAACGACCAAAGCAATACACCAATTCACACTTTCTCCGAACACAGGAATGTGTAAGGTAATTTGCATATGGTCAGATGCCATTCGGGGTAAACAAACATTTTACTCAAATTCGTCAGATACATAAATAATAAAGCACAGAAGTGTTAAGCACTCGGTCTTCATTATCAGAGAAATGTTAGGTACTCGGTCTACAGTAGCAGCGAAATTTAAGTACTCGGTCTACTTTAGCAGGGAAATGTTAATTACTCGGTCTACATTAGCAGAGAAATGTAAGTACTTGCTCTACATTAGCAGAGAAATGTAAGTACTCGGTCTACATTAGCAGAGAAATGTAAGTATTAGATCTACAGTAGCAGAGAAATGTAAGTATTCGCTCTATATTAGCAGAGAAATGTAAGTATTAGGTCTATAGTAGCAGAGAAATGTAAGTATTTGGTCTACAGTAGCAGAGAAATGTAAGTATTCGGTCTACATTAGCAGAGAAATGTAAGTACTCGGTCTACATTAGCAGAGAAATGTTAAGTATTCGGTCTACAGTAGCAGAGAAATGTAAGTACTCGGTCTACATTAGCAGAGAAATGTTAAGTATTCGGTCTACATTAGCAGAGAAATGTTAAGTATTTGGTTTACAGTAGCAGAGAAATGTAAGTATTCGGTCTACAGTAACAGTAATCACATTCCTCTAAACAATATAATTACAGTCTGCATTATTCCTTCCTGTAAATTGTCGAAATCTCTTCCAGCTCGATACTGTTTTACCCAGAGTGATCCTTGGCCTTTGGAGCTCGTCGATGCTTGGAAAGCTACCATTATTTTTAATGAGGGATGAATGACCTATGTAGCTTGAGAAACAAATTGATCTTGTATTTGCAACCATGAAATGTCCAATTGGACCAAATTATGCATAGAAATATAAAGTTTATTCTAATATAGCTATTAATCTGAGTTGAAATTTCAGCTTACTAACGTTTATTTTTTTGTGTCGATAGAAAGTTTGCGTATTTAAGAAGGATCCAAGTAAACGAATAGAGGTCTTCCAGACGCTACACACGATACTGAATAATGGCATAAAAATCAAACACAACAAAGCCAGCATAAATGTCCGTATTCCACTTTTTTAAATAAAAAAAAAGGCTTTAGTAGAATATTTCATCGACGTTTGAATTTGCGTCAGGGCGTTATCATTAGTTAGTACGATGAAGGCATAGGAATTGGGCAGAAAAAAAACAACAACATTTATGTTGAGCTCCGTTATGCCATCGATAAACTGCTACAAGTCTTCAGTGCTGTCTAAACATTTGAGACAGAACATGGATGTTTATTCCTAGACGTATAACGCTGATCTGCATTTTCTCAATTACAAGCCGATCCTCCATCCATTTGTTGGAATCTGTCATTGCGTCATAATCTAGTTCCGGTTTCAATAAGCTGGTGATAATTTCACAGCACAGTGAGATTTTATATTATCTTATTTCTGATTTTTTCACATAATATTGTCATCTTTTTCAGATGTGGAATTAGTGGAAAGGATGAAGAAATAAATATATTTTTTAAATTCCGCATATAAAAATTTTCTAATTCTCGAGAAGAGAATTGGATAAATTCCTACAATTTGAAAAATTGCTAGCTTCATCAGCAATAGGTAAGTAACTCCCTTCAGAAGACTTCCAGATATGATGACAATATTTGAATCTGTACGAATATTGGAATTTGGGTGGAATTCATTATCGTGATGTACTCGTGGACAAGGCACGTCATTCTACTTGTCACAGTACCTTATAACTGTTATGGTTTGCAGAGCCCTAAAACACCAGACTTGACCCAAACTAAACCATATACCTCCTTGAACCATCTGCTGTGCTTCCACGCATTGACTTCCATTTTATAGATATCAGCAGATAGCCGGAAATGAGCAAGAGTTCACCGGAAGTGTTTGTCACACAGTCACTCAAGTTGAAATATTGTAATTTTGATTAGGAACTTGATTGGTAACAATTGATTACCATACGGTACAAAAAGTATTCTTCTGACCAACAACTAATTTAAAGTTTATGTCAAAATCCTTTCGTAACATGGGCTAAAGAAGAAAAAAAATATTTGTCATTTAGATTCTCTTTCTGCAAATAGTTCCAAAAACTAACGCACATTTGGTTGTTGAAATCACACTATCATTGATGAAATGGGCAGCAGAAGATTGTCAGAGCAGAGTAAACAATAGGGTTCGGACTTAGAAGCTACCTATGGGAATACCTATATATAATGTCATTAGAGCAAAGTTAATACATTCGAACAACAAGACGAGACAATAGATTATGCTGAAAAGATCATACTGTTATCATGGTTTTTACTTTCAAGTTCAAGAGAAAGTGATACAGGAATATTCTTATATTTTTGCGCTTTCCTGAACCTCTATTTCTGATAGGTCGTATCTGACGCCAGCAGAATGTGTCCGACGGCAAAATAATCATCTGCCGTTTAAATCATGTAAGAAATAAATTCAAAACTATAGATCAATGCATTCCAGATGGCAACTCTCGAAGAAATAGCGTTCGAATCTTTAAAGCTTCAGGAAAGCGCTTGACAACAATATTACAACATTCTGTCAGTCAGTCTTGTACAGTTTGAACGCATCTTTCTCAAACTAGCGTAACTGTGAAGGACCAAATTTCTGTTAAGACGGATCTGGAAACCTTATCTCGTCCAACGTGCACTTATTGTAAGAGGAAAGGGCACGTTATTTCCGATTGCTATAGGGTGAAATTTTGGCAACAAAATTGTAACGGAATAGTTACAAATGCTCTTGTTTTTAAGAGATCAAGGTCATGGTCGTCTATTAGAAGAAATACAAGTATGGGGGCTAGCTTACCCCAGTCTGATATTGTTATGGAAAATTAGGAACCATTCATGTCGAAAGGTAAAGTGTCACTTGTTGGTGACTCAATGCCACTTATTTGTGACTCCTAGTTTATTAAATACTTTGTCCTTTTCTGAGAAGTCTTCATCTTGTGAAAATACAGTAGATGGTGGAAGTGTTAATGTGCCATCAGACTTAGTTTTGGGACCAGTGATTAAAGGAGTGGAAACCTCCTCGCCCAGTGGGGGTGTTCTATTTCTTACTATGTAATGACCTAGCTGGAGATAAGGTCTTGGTTACTCCACTTCTAGCTAACAGGCCTTGTACGGATCGAGGAGCTGATTCTATCGAAGTAGAAAGTCCTGGTTTATATCCAGCGTGCGCAGTTACTAGAGCTATGGCAAAGCATGCTTTTGAGAATAATGTTGTTGAACAGAATGTTATTCTTCTAGCACCTTTTTGGGTCAGGCTTTTAATGAGGTCACATTTGCTCCTAATTTGGATCAGTCAGGAAGTGTTGATCACAGTGATACTCTTTTGGCTACACATTCGCTAAAGTCTAATCAGGTTGATAAAAGACTATCACGAGTTGTCTTACCGGAAGAGATCCAGAGGTTTTATACAACTGAAAAGGTTGTTTCCATGCTCTGGGTAATTCATGATCATTCATAATTCTCCATGCTCAGAGCATATATATCTTAAGAGTTCGAAATTTTCGGCAGTATCACAGAGATTTCATGTTTGTTTCAGAGGGTTATAAGTGAAACTGAAGCCACACAAGACGGAACTTGTTACGTCTTGAAGAATGGGGTCCTTATGAGGAAATGGAGGCCATCTGAAGTATCTGCTGGTGAGTGGTCAGTTAGCTATGAAATTGTTATTCCTAAATCGTATGGACAGGAAGGTCTTAGTCTAGCCCATTAAATGCCGTTTTATGGTCATTTAGGAGTAAATAAACTTATCACAAGCTCTTAAATCAGTTTTACTGGCCGAAACTTAAAAGTGATTATCATACATGTCAAACAGTATGAAAACCCAATCAAGATACCCAAAGCTCATCTGTCACCTTTTCATGCGTTCGACGAACCATTTAGCAGAATAAAGGTAGATTATGCCGGCACTTTACCTAAGACCAAGTTCAGCAACCAGTACTTCTTGATTATGAGTACGTCCACGAATGTTCTAGAAATAATTCCTTTGAGGAATATAAAAACTGAAACCTTAGTTGTAGCTTTGGTGGTTTTTGTTTTACACATTTTGACCTTCAGAGAGATAAAGGAAAAGGAACAGACAAATAAGTTCAATTGTTGTTGTTTCCTGTAAAGGAATCTTTTCGAGACTCTCTATAGAGTATGTATTTTGGTCCGTAGGAAGAAAGTGTCTGACTTAAAATACGGTACTCCTGGGTGGAAAGATAAGATATATTTTGTCATAGTAATAAGTTAGGAGTATGAAGCAAGAGATAGCCATGTAAATTATTACATTAATTTAGTTACCTGTTCCACTCAAACACTGAGGATATATGTGAAGATGATAAATCGGATAGTGGTGACTTTGAAGTGACTAATCTTCGCAATTCTGAAGTATTGGACAATCTGGGCTAGAAACTTTACCACAAGATGAACAAAGTGAAACAGCTACTAAAAGAATTTGAACAATTCTGTTAAAACAGTCGTCTTAGAATATCTTGCCTTGCTAGGAAAACGTACCCACACTCAACATCGTTCATCCATTATTTTGTAATTAATTTTACCTACGGTCAGCTTACACAATGCAGACTTTGTATAATAACGATTTATCTGATGTGTCTTTTTGTGACAAAAAGGATGATTGTAATACACTGTTTGCTTGGACTGTACTGGTTATCATGGATACGAACAAAACAAATGAATATACTGGTTATCAAAGATGCCGCAGATTTTTTTAAAAAGCGAAACCAAACTACAACCCAAAGAAGGAACAATAAAATATTATTATATGCTCGGAAAAATATTTAAGTTATTTCTTAAAAATATGATTATTAATATTCCCCAGATAAAATCAGAAGACATTAAAATAAAGTGTGGGGTCAAATTAAGACACAAGTTATATAAAAAGAATCGTTTTGGTTTCAGATGTTCTAATAAACTTTCAACATGCGGCGTAGAGGTGCATGTTGTCATTATTATAAGTAGTTTCAACTTCGGCGGATGTTTCTTACTGGTCTATATTTTGTCTGGCTAAAAATAGTTTCCATTCCATCTTCTTTTAACAACTATTTTAATTGTAAGGTCCATATTGGGCATTCATAAATATTATTTTGTTATTATTGTCTTCTTTTTGCAAAACATTTTCTTTGTATATGTAAAATATTTCTCAAGCCATTTGTATCACAGTCCCTATCTCATCCAAATGATTTGTACTATTTTTGGAACATTAAGAAATACACAGCTAGATATTACTAAATTTGCAGCAAGACGTGAAGACATAAATATTAATATATTAATTAGTATATTAAATATTTTTATATTAAAAATGGAAGATTAATATGCACAGAGAGGTGTTGGGTTACAACCAAGATCATTCGAAATGCTGTGAACAGGAAGAGAATTGCAAGTTTAGATCAGTATGATAAGAATCAAGCCGTTGGACATACAAAATGCACAGATGACCATATCGGGTACCACAGATGACCATGTCAGTACCACCATTGACCATGTCAGTATCACATATGACAACGTCTATACTACTGAAACAAAATGTGAAAATGTTACTACGTTAATAGTAGATCACATTGATAGGGAAAATTAAAAGGTTTGATAAATATACACAAAAGTAGATAATATTTATCAGATAAAAGTGGCGACACAATGTCAGGTAATCTTTTTAAAAATAGGTAAAAGCGACTCAAGAATTCTAGGCTGTGATGATATCTCAGCTGGAAACAAATTTACACTTAAATTAGGTTACAATCAAAGACACTAAAAATTTATGATGATAAAAGAATCTTGTGAAGAAAATAGCAGCTGAAGATTTGTTCATCTGGTGAAAATGGTAATAATTTAGTTGGATTTGGAACAAGTGATGTGATAGCAAATAATTGTTTCAACACTGCCAACATGAATAATAAGATTATTAGATATGTTAAAAGTCAAGTTTGTAATATTAACTGCGTCAATAAACACTATGTGAACTTGAGATTTAGCCACGATTGTCAACTTAATAAAGAAACTTGTTCGAGAATAAAATGGTAATTTGATGAAAGGGGATTTGGATATCTTTAATACTATTATTTAGCAGACCAAGGATCCAGTTAACGATCAAGAGCGTGTGAACAAGAGATACTTTTAGAAAAATGAAACAATATTGATAGTAACATATCTGAAAACATTTCGAACTTTTCTGCCATTGCTGAAGACTGGCAAACCTATACAACAGTTAAAAATTGATTTTTTTAAACAAATGATGAAGATATATCTGTGACACCAATTATGGTTTCAATAGATACTAATATAAGAAAAAAAAGACTTTATAACTAACTCTTCTTCTGGAGACGAAAAATGCTTAAACCCACAAAGCCTGGATGAGCTGTAATTAAGACATCGTTTAATTTATCTGTAACTAGTAAACAACCCGATTCTAAACTATTCTTTTCATGATGTTTAAAAGGACAAACATCCAACATCCGATCAAGATCTCATGCGTTACAATCTCCCACGATATCTCTGGGCTTATGAATGATGGTAAAAGTTAAATCAAACTGACCAAAGGATGAGAGAGAGAGAGAGAGAGAGAGAGAGAGAGAGAGAGAGAGAGAGAGAGAGAGAGAGAGAGAGTTTATGGTCGGTGGTACTGTTACTAAAGCAGAATGATCACTTAGATAAACTGTAAATATATTAAAATATTTTAATTACCTCTTGTTGGTTTGTCATTTCGTTTAGTTTCTATTCCACATTAATTTCCATGAATGTCTTAGCGTTCATGTGAATGGCGTAGCTAACCTAGTGTTTGTAGTGCTCTACTTCTATTATTAAAACCATATTTCATGTTTAAATCATAAGCGTGTATTATATTGATTTAATCAATGTGAAGAAAAATAGAAACTGACAAAAATAATGCAACCAACTTATCAATATGCAAAGTGATTGTGAATAGCCACAAAAGGCATAGAACTACATTTTGTTGCGGGCACACTCAGGGATGTGAGGAGTTCATTCACTAGGTCAATACACAGCTGCCTGTAGTAAATCTTAACTCCGTTCAAAGGGTAAATATATGTATTTGTATGTGATATAAATAAAATATATGTACAGTATGTACGCTGTATCAATGATATACTACTCGTTGTATAAATTTTTCATAAAAAGGAAACTCGGTAAGCCTCGTTTCCTTTCAATGAAAAATTTATACATCT
>JAECUM010025693.1:0-73036 GCA_016617855.1 Megalonaias nervosa
AGTCTAAATAAATGTATTTCATGTACCAATGAATACAAAATCGATACTATAATCATGTATCAATACTTTGCAACCTGAGAGTCAGGGAACTACTCTCTCTGTCTCTCTCTCTCTCTCTCTCTCTCTCTCTCTCTCTCTCTCTCTGGGTTGTGCATAAATATTAGCAATAACAACGACAACTATAGTAACCCCTTTTAACTGTAATGTACACTATGGATAAAGCAAAGATTCTGAATGAATCTCATCGGCAGTAATTACAAAATAAAAACAGTCTAATAATATAAATTACGTGACGGTCAGTTTATTCTTTTTTTTTGTTGGCCAATATTTGTAGCAATACATATTCCAGTGATGACAATAATAAAAATAAGCCTTATTATGCAACAAATCTATTGCACAAAAAATACAGTGCAATAATTTTAAATAAAATATTTGAGGGAAAAACAAACGCGTAATTTAAACATCGAATACAGAAATTAGTAAGGTATTTGTAGAAAATAAAGAGAGGTATCCCGCTGGAGATGAAAAAGACCCACAAAAACGTGGCATCTTTACTCAAGAAGAAACATATCCTTCTATTTTCTATCGTACCTGCAATGACACAGTTATGAATAATAAGCGTGATAGCCTGGGGTAAATCTAATGCTTGAATTTAATATAATGATATGAATAGTCAGCACTCTTTTTATTTAAAGTACCCCATTTAGGCATATGTAAATGACTAACGTATAAAGTGGAATTGCTCTGATCGGTGAAAAGAAGAAAACTAAAATCAAAATCTAAACACATCTAATATTTCCCAGTGTGTCATAGATGCACTTCTGAAGGCAGTTATAAAGACAAAAGGAATTGCAATTATAGGTAAAAATCATAAATATTTTATTTATTTCAGAGATAAGTGGGTAACTTTTGGAGTTTGTCTTCCTCGAGGAGTGGCATTTGACCTTTACTCGTACTTTCCTCACTGGCTCCCGCATGTGCATTATTGGGTAGCAGCAAGCAGTATTGATGATTTGGAAGACAAAACTAATGATGGCAAGAAATATTATTTTGATGCAAATGATAGGTATGTTACTAACAATTGTTACCTGTCCTAAAAACATTACTATATTTTCCTGAAACAAGAAAAGCTATTCAAATTCTATTGTGTGACAACAAAGGTTATATTTCGGAGACAATACAATTGCTGATAATGGTTGTAGCTGATGACTATAAGGATAATAAAAACCATGAATTGTCCTCAGACTTGGAAGGTACTGAGGGTCCCCCGACCCTCCACTGTCAGGCCCATTAAAGGCATCATTACCGTTGTAATCACCCTTTCAGTCCGCTCGTATGACCATCTTTCTGTTCATTCACACAGTCCGTTCGTATGACCATTTTTCCGTCCATTCACACTGTCTGTTCGTATGACCATCTGTCCGTCCATTCACACTTCTTGTAATCAGAATAACTCTCTAACTCTTATGCATAAGTCGATGCATTTTGATCGACACGGTTAATCCTTTATAACATATATATGCTTTCAAAAGGTATTCTGTTTTCAGGTTCGAATTTGATAGAGATTTAACCCCGGTTTATATTGATATTAAATCTACAATACGGCAGAATCGTGTAAGCAGAATAACGAAGCAATTATTTAATATATTATGATTCTGTTAGTGTATTTGCAATCTCATGGACCCATATGTGCCTTTTATGGATTTTGCCTCCTCAGTGTGTTTGCAATCTCATGGACCCATATGGGCCTTTTATGGATTTTGCCTCCTCAGCTCCGTTTCGAAATTGAGTTATATCCTTGAAACTTAGTTATATATCGTTCACATGGGATTTTGTTTTGTAGCCGGCGTAGTTCTGCAACCCTAACACACAGTGATGGTATTTAGCATCTGAACTGGCTATTAACTTTAAATGTATGTCTTATATTTCAAATCCAATTTTGACGAAGTCTTTGCCTTTAACGCATAGTAAATACTCACTATAACAGCTCCTTCTAATCAGCGTAGTTCACGATGCATTAATTTTATTTCGATGAAATTGAATCCGTACATTTTATCGAGACGTACATATATCTTGTAGAGGTTTTATGTCGTCAACTCCATTTTTAACAGAGGGATGGCCCTTGACAATGCATTTTATATCTTCAGGTTCGATTATTCTTATAACCAGTATAATTCATGATGCGTCAGTATGTCCTAATGTAATTTCTTACGGACATTGTCCCATGAGACTTAAACAAGTACCGTCATGAGTTTAGTATCCTTTAGAAAAGAATCATGGTTGCTTGATTGTCAATCGTAATGACTCTGGTTTTGGAAAATTGCGACATAACGTCTCAGATAACTGACTGGATGTTAACCGAATTTGCGCGTGACTTCAGGCTGCTGAAACCCCTTTAGTGGGGCTGGTTTTCAGCGCTTGACATCTTTTCCAGGAGTTATGCCTTTTGATAGCACTTCGTCCTAATTTTCATTCGCGTAGCAGAATCTTCGTAAGCTGACAACGTAAATGAGTTAGACTTCTACCATTTCATTTAGAAGAGGCATGTTCCCTGTATGCTTTCCTTCCCCAAATATTACGTATCCGAAGAGTTCTTGTTTCGGCTTTACCGAGACGTTGAAGGAGCAAGATACTTTGGGATGCAACATTAGCTCCAGTTGCATTAGATTTAACTCGAACACTGAGGCTAAAGTTCCAGAATAGAATGTCCGCGTCTAGCCATGAAAACAATTTTACATAAGAATTCGACGACAAAATTTAACATTGCTAGTATTTTAGGCTTCTTATATCACGTGTTTAGGGTCAAGCAAGAAAATCTGGTAAAATCTGAGAGAAATATTTATCATCTGATTTTTTTTTGGCAACTTATGTAAGACCTTTGCATTCTAAATTTGCCGTAGATATGTAACAATTTAATAAATCGAATAATCAAGATTAAAATATCATAGAGGTTCGTTCTTGCACTTGTTTTGATACCATTAGCTTTTCCATCTGTTTTCGGAAAAGAAAGACATTTAACTTCATAAAGAAATACCCAAATATATGGGGTCATACATTTAAATGATGTAGTATTTTCAATTTGTTTCTTCCCTGTTTATCTCAGTACTTGAATACATTCTTCATTCTACTTGCTAGTGTTCTCTACTTCAAATTCATCAATGAATATGAGCGCAAACCGATGGACACTGCTGCCTGTCCAATGGATCGTTGTCCCAATGTAAAGATTAGTATGAGTGGAAGAAATATCAATTACACCAATGCTGACTGTAGGGCACGCCTGAACATTCTGAAAACCAAGGTAAGATATCCGTCGCAGTAACCTTTTGATAGAAAAGTATTCGTGCTGAATGTCGCTTGAAGTGAATTTAATTTTTAAATGTGTTTTCCACTTTGCTATACTAGGATGTGGTAGACATATATGCTGTACTTTTTGAACGAGAGTCACTCTCTTTACAAGATCTTTTAGCACGTGAAAGTCCCATCTTATAATGTTTTGTTTTTTTTTTTTTTTCTTCATTTTAAATGTATACTGGAATCTTATATGCTACAATCCAGAATCATCAAATTGTTCGACCTTTCTGGCGCCCTACGAAGACTTGGTGCATATTCATCCACTGGTTGAGGAGATACAGTTATTTAGTTGCTACCTAAATGCAACTTGCACTGTAACATCAGGACGACTTGTTGTAAACAAGTCTGATACGCATGCGCCAGTTTGTGACGTCACAGCAAAACCAATGTTGGATAGCGATGTTGCTTATCAGTGCGACAGTCAACGATACTCACAATAAAACTGCTTCTGTTGTGCATTTTTGCTTAATTGATGTGTATATTTACATTAAGTATGGTCGACTACCTGTGGCGTCTATTTTTATTGAAACGTTTTGCTTATGTTTATGTTTCATAATGACCTGCGTGTCAAAATCTTGCATGCATCGCCACTAAATGGACACTGTGTTTCTTAATCATTTCTTTAAGAAAAGACGTGCTAACCTCTCGTACAAAGGCAAATGCTGAATACCAAATAAAAGATCACTCGTTTCTATATCGATTTGGACAAATGAATAATTTAAAAAGAATCATGTATAATCAATACCTGTGCGTTTAGGTGTCATTTCTATTACATGAAGCCATGATCATCAACATAACCTGTAGAGTTTGTATGTGACCAATTCTGAACAGATACATCGTTCCAGCAGGGTACAAAGTTTTTGTTCACATCTGAGTATTTTCTTGATGTGTTCTATTTTATTTGTTGTATCCAGCGACTGATACAAGAACTTCATTACTCCGACCAAAATTGTTCGTTATACGTTTCGTAGTAACATTTGTTCGTTCATCTCAGAGTAATCATAATGGGTTTGACTATAAAACAGCACTTAATGCACATCCGTATAAAAAGCACTTGGCGCGAGAAAAATCCAATGAAACATTCTTGCCAGCTTTTGTTCTTATTTCTGAATGTCTAAAAAACTTATTAATGACATAAATATTACATCAGATTACACGTCAAATTATTCCATTGCTACCCTTGAACTACACCTGAAAAACTCTGAACACGAGAAAGGATTCTGGAAATTTAATGCACGTTTTTACAAGGATCCGGTGAATGCTACACAAACGAAACATACAATTAATGAAGTAGGAAAACAATACGTACGCATGTCTGTAATCTTGATGAACTATAACCAGTATACAACGGACACTCGTCTATTTATAGAATTCGTATGTATGGAAATATGTGACCCAACTATCTCATTTGCTACATATCAGAAAATAAAAAGGAAGAAATTGGAGGGAAAAAATCTGGGTAATGAAATTGATAAGTTGTAAAAATATAGCTATTGTAGACAAATTTAAGAAAGAACAAACTGTAAGGATATGCGATTAAAAGTAGAGTCCAGTGGATTGAAGAGAGCGAAAATACCATCCGAATAATTGTATGCCTTTGATAACAGAAACTTCACGGACAAAACAATTAGTAGTATATAAATTTCATCGACAGATAAGTACTAAATCGTTGTTTTGTTACTAAAAAGCGCATATATACTGCCAATAAAACAACAATTAAGTTGAATTTACATGGCCTAATTGAAATTGTAAAAGTTATTTTTCATTTCTCTTATAGCAAAGAAAAACAACATCGTTGAATTTCTACGTGAAATTGGATATTTTAAGTAAAATCTTTTCTCGCAAGTAAAGTAATGATTAGAACAACTAGTCACTCCATTAATCTTACTCAGGCTACGCAATTTACTTACAAAATAATCAATGAGGTTTTGTTTTGCAGACTTTCTTTATGACCTAATATCTTCCTATCCTTTCCGTCTTCTTGTGGTATTGTATTTTGTAGACATCAGGTAATTATTAATGTGAATAAGGTTATTTTTATAATTTGCAACTTAATAAATAGAAGTGTTTCACAATATACAGTTATGTAAACGGCCAGTCCTAAGCTCCCCAACCCTCGCACTACGCATGTCTGAAGGTAATAATGTTCAAACACTGCTATGTACAACATCTGGGCTTGAAGATATAGCGTACGACAGTGTTCACAAATAGAACAGAAAAAATGTTCATAATACCCTTTTCATCTATTCGCATGAATTAGTTTTAATTTTCCGTTTTGTCAAATTGATAATGCGAATTAAAAATCCAAAATCGGTGTCACTGTAATGCCATTTTAAGCAGAAAGGATGACTAGTAACATTTATTTACCACATCGTTTTCTTTTCCGATTTTTGCAAATGTTGACAGAGATAATTCAACCTGTATCACTTTATTTGCACAGGTGACCTTGATTAATGATACCCGATCTCTTAATACAGTGATTGCGTCTCCTCCAGCGGTAAGCTTAATTTTCCTGAATGGGATATGTATTACGTCGCATAAGGAATAAATTAATAAATATTTAAAGCAATAAAGCTTAGCACGAAAATGCTATTGTTGAATGAAGTGCATGAAAGAGCAGAAAAATTAAGTTTGCATAAAAATATTATTTATATTTTTCCCACTTTTATATTTGATTGGAATCTGTCATAATATGGAAAGTTTAGACGAGCGTTTAAATACTATAGTATATGTTATATTGCTGGTAAGGAATGACCCTCTTCTATGTTTGGATGTAATTTGACGACGATTAACGTAGAAAACTCTCACATTACCAAATATTAACTAGTAATACAAGTTTAATTAATGCTCGTTAATTTATCTTGCTTAGGGTATTGGTGCCAGGTCAACACGTCCATTTGCAGACCGAGGGATAGTAAATGGAGCCTGGAGTGATTTTGGATCCTGGAGCAGCTGCTCTGTTACTTGTGGAGGTTAGCATTGAAATACATAATTGAGGGTAGGAATTTGAGCCTACCTGACTAATGTCTTTTTTAAAGCAACATATTATAAATCTAATGTTTGCTATGATTGTAGATTATATATTAAGATTATTATTATTTGTAGGTAATCATGTCAACATGGATTTAAGTTCAGGACATTGGTTTTACTCTGGAATTCCTGGTGAATCTCATGTTTGCCGTGTTCTTTATTAAAATTTTAATAATAGACCTGATCTTGTTGGCAACTTAGAATATTCTCCAAATGAACTTTTTATAATCATCCTGGTCCTCTCACTGTGTCTTTAGTTGTTTTCTTTGTTTGTTTAATATATATCAGGGTTGTATATATTAGAATTACTCATTCCAATCTAAACATCTGAAGGGGAATTAGTCTTTTAGTTTTGTTCAATGTTTAATTTCATTTATTTTTGAAGTTTAAATTATTTATTGGAATTACAAATTGCTTACTGACTTTAGGACTAAATCACTATTTTGATATTATGATGAATTCATTTAGAGACATGTGGCATATATCATTGCAATACATCAAGACTGTTAGCACATTAACACTATTCCGGGGTATTGATACATCAATATATTCATCATTGGAATTCATTCGGAATACCACTGGAATTCATTCAAAATCCTCTATCCTTTTGGACTAGTCATAGAACTTTCATAACTATTTTAGGATTGAATTCACAATCCCGTAGTTCCTTTTAAAATTTTCACTTATTGTTGAGAAATAAATTATTTGTTAAATTTTATAAAACTTGTTGGTTTTATTTATTTTCTGTTACTTTGTTTAAGACCATATAGTCGTAACAGTAGTGAATGCTTTTAACAAATATTGGCGCTGTAATTCAAGATCTTAGGAGAAACTAAATATTCCTTCTGCAGGTGGTATACGGAAGCGGTACAGACACTGTAACAACCCGATACCTCACGACGGGGCTTACTGCGAGGGTTCTGCTGACCAAGAGGAGATTTGTAAAGCACTTGCTTGCTGTAAGTGATAAAATAAAGACTAACCTGACTAGACTTTGCCGCTATTGTCAAAGGGCCATTATTACGATTATTATTTGTTTCAAGTTATTATTTTTGTGCTTAATTGTTCATCGTTGTGCAGAGAAAAAGATTTCAAAAGCAAAATGCGATCAAGATATGTTAAAAATGTTTACAAATAAACAGCATAACACCAATACATTTTTGGTGGATTAAACTTCAGTAAATTGCCTGACTGCATAGTAACCTTACACAGATGTTCACATAAAGAGTCTTTTTTACCAAAATGCATTGACAATTTTACTGTACTTATCTGATCTTATATAAAAAATTTTGTATTTAAAGAAAACAAAGAAAAAACAACTTGTCTGACAGAATGAGCTATATTAATGGAACCAAACACTTAAACTGCTTGCACTGACATATTGAGCTCCTTGTTCCGTTTCCATACCAATCAATTTCAACATTTCGTCCCATTTCAGCTCAGGATGGCGTATTTAACGCTTGGTCTGAATTTACAAAATGTGTCCCAGTGACTGGATGCAGCGGGAAGCAAAAAAGGACTAGATCCTGTAATATGCCATTGAATGAAGGAGTCTATTGTAAAGGGGCAATAGAGGAGATTGCAGCGTGTAATGCATGTGCCGACTACGAATATTAATCTTTTTTTTAATATATACTGATTTTCTTTTCTACCTAAGTCCAAATGATAAAAGATACACTATAAGAAACATAGTACATAGCACCGCCTGTCGACCTTAGTACTTGGTCACGCGCTTAGTCATTCGAATAAAAATAAACCTCGTTTTAGACTACATATGTTTTTTAAATTTAGAGTTATATTGTGAATCAATGCGCACTGAAACAACTTTTCTGCTTTTCTGTTTATGATAGACTGTATTTATTAGCTTGGGTCAATTCCGCGAGATGTAAAGCTGCTCTGGTGTTTCTGTTATGTCAATGATTGATTGGAATCATAATGTAGGAAAAATATGAATTCTTGTAATTCAAAATCTCAAAAAGACGCAGGAGTAAATATTGTTTGCTAGGAAATATCACATTCATTTCGTTTTGACTGCAATAAGGAGAAGGTGATTTCTGTTGGAAATATAATCGAAATTAAAGAATTATTTCGCATTGTGATTGAAATTTTGAAACCCATGTATTTCTGATTAGCAGAGATGGCTAAGGAAGTACATTTTGAGGAAACTTCTGTTGCAGAAATGGAAGTATGATTATTGTCATTGTTATTAGCTAAAGACGAGAAAGGTTTAAAGCTGTCAATTGCATGCTCTTTGTTGGAGGGACTTCAGCTACTTACATGACCAATCGCTACTGTATATCCAAACATTGTATCAAAACGTTAATACAGGGCAAAATTACAAAGCATCTGCGCGCGACAGCCCATTTTGCGAACGAAAATAAAACTTCTCAGTCGTCTTGGCTTCTTGGCTCTGAGGCTCTTGATTTGCTACCAAAACCCACTTTGTCAAGCTGCAATTTTTTCAAACTTCGTAAGTGGACTGACTTGTTAAAGGTACGTGTCTGATGGAGACCTGATAGCCCTTGTCCTTAGTATGCCTTTCAGTGCTATTTTTGTAGACCGTTGAGAGCACGGGTCATAGTCTGAACCATCTAATTTGAGACAAGTTGGGAATATTTCTCCTACATAACTGTTTATATGATCAGAATGATATTTTCAATTCTGCGTGCCTCTCGTTTGTTGAGGACACTGTGGATATCACGTTCATTCATTTGCTTGTTTGAAAGTTTATTTTGTGACTCAATGAACTCACCCACATCATCACATATTATCTCTGCTTTCAAATGGACTAAACAGCTAAATTAGTTCATTCACATTCGGGGCCGCCAGAGGCTGAGTGGTCTAAAGCGCTTACCGTTACGGATCACTGCCTTTTCACTTCTGTCTGCGTGAGTTCGAGTCTCGGGCTCGGCTAACGTGGGTACGTGAGAAAGCCTGCCAGTAGCTTCTCGTGGGTCGGTGGTTCTTCCTGGGGATTTCCAGGGTTCTTCCTCCAGCAATTATACTGGCCACTATGTATAGCCTATCTTGTGCTGAAAAATGGCGTCAAAACCCTACAACATCATTCACAGTCAAATCCAAATTAAAAGGTTCAATACCTACTACATGAACGTACATTGTTTGTTTAAAATCAAAAACAGCTCTGTACACACGATACTATTTTTAGGCAAGTGTCGTGCAGTATGAAGCAGTGCAGTATGGGAAACTTCTGCATGATTATACAATGTAAAATTAACGGAGAAAAACTGAGCATATATATATATATATATATATATATATATATATATATATATATTGTTGAAATACATGTCATAGACATAACACTTATTACATTTATTTTTCTTATCCTTGATTTGATATCTTTAATTCAGCTGTAATCTGCATTCCATTGAATCACACGTTATTTTAAAGATAGCAGAACAACATTCGAATATCTTAGCTCTGCAATTTTTCTTTCAAAGTGAATATATCACATTTGTTTCCTCATATGAATTTAAATATGTATGGCACTGTATGTTGTAGATGAGGTAGTTTTGTTTTATCATGTTCTGAAATCAGGATTAAACGGTGACCAAATAAGTACCTCACAATTCATTCAGATAGCCTTGCTTGAAAGAAGAGCAATAAATATTTTTAAAAATCGCACAGTGTGTTAAGGTGATTTATTATAACTGACCATTCAATAAAAGGGCACTTTGAATAGCTAAATCATAACAAAAGCAGAAAATTAGTGAACTTACATACAAATAATAATGCACATGATGACAGTTAAAAATGAGCAGCTTCGCATCCCCTCTACACAGGTGAATTATGTAAGGTTAACATGTATACATCAAGGAAAAAATATGGTCTTCATTTTAGATCACGATTTGGGAAAATGTGTGAGAAAAAATCAAAACATTCCACGTATGTTTTCAAATGTTAAACCTTTGATTACAAAGGTTTACAGGATAAGTATGTGGTCATGTACTAGCACAGCAAATATATCAGTAAATGAGGAAGGAGCTAGCAGCAGGCAGGGTGAACAGACCACTTGGCTGAGACCTTATTTTACAAAAATAAAGGTTCCTACAGGGGCTGAAAAATAAGGTCAATAACGCTAAACCGAACCTTCTAACTTTTATTATTACCGTATAGTTTGAAAAACGAATAATAAATCGTTTGGGTTAGCTCATTTTTATTATTTTATTTTTGACTTTTTTGTTTTTTATGTTATAATGCGTTTAGTTTACTCGCGGGTCACTCAATTTTTGTCATTCACCCTGCCTGCTGCTCTGCTGCTGTAATTAACCAAAGATTTTATCTAGACCTATACGATATCTGGATCTTGGATCATGTAAATTTATTGTAATAAATCCAAACGGAACAGCTTGTGCTTGAGCAAAAAAGTTTTTGAACTTCATCATATCCATATCCCCTGAACACCAAGTATAATAAATATTCTGTAAAGTATAATTATCTACTCCATTAAACATTACTAAAATATTGCAGTTGTCTCTGATCACTTTAGGTATTTGTGTATATCGCTGAGTGACGTATATAACATCTGTATTCTTGTGTCTACCTTGAGAAAATATTCTAGCTGGATTTGTTTTTCTGTCCAACATAACGTCATCGTACACCACTAAATTATTAATAAATCCATCTAGGTCATCTACAGATGGAGCCTCATCAATATCGGTAATAAAGTCAACAACATCATTACCGTCTTCATTCAGCAATTTTGCATTTTCATTAAAATCCTTGAGTACTTCCTAACAGTGTTGATCATCTACAGATGGTGCTACTAAATACAATTTACTCCATTTTAACCATCGCATTATTAAATTTAATAATAGTTGTGTTTTACCCGATCCAGATGGACCTATTATAATCATCCTTATCGAATTTGGTAATGCTGGATGATGCTTCACTGGCTCTTGTTTTCGTGTCGCCGAAAAGTCAATTATATCCATATAATAAATAATATGAGTCTATATTGTGTTCGATGTAGAGCATCTACACCCACTGCTGAATTAACTACAATAACAACAAAACATAAACGACGTGCTCTGACAGGCAAATGTGTAAAATGTGGCACGAAGAAGTACAAATTTGTTAAAACAACGACAGGTGGAGATATAGCCGCTTTATTAGGAAAATTACTAGGAACTCCGTGGGCTAAATACCCCGGTGAGAAACACTTACCAGGATATAATTATTGCGGTCCCGGAACTCGACTTGATATCCGACTTGATAATCAAGATCAACCAAGATCAGGAGAGTATCCAATAAATAAGATTGATAAAGCGTGTCATGTTCATGATGTTGCGTATAAAAGTAAAGATTTACAACAAAGGCATCTCGCAGATGTAAAATTGATTCATGCATTAAATTTTGTACCTAATAAATCTGTCAGAGATAAATTAGCTACTTTTCTAGTAAAATCTGCCATGAAAAGTAAAATAATGTTAGGGGCTGGTAATTAATTATATAAATATTATAATGGAATCCATTTATTATAGCCCAAGAGGATATTGGAGAGGTAGATCAGCTATTAGTAAATTATCTGAAGCAGCAAAAGTCTCACGTTCTGTTGCTGCAGCTTGGTTAGCACGACAGGCAATATGGCAAATTTATCTACCACCACCTAAAAAAATTCAATATGCACATTTTGATGTCAGCGTCCCTAATGAGGTTCATCAAGCAGATATTTTATTTTTACCACACGATACCATTAAAATTGGTAAACGTCAATCACGCACATATAAATACGCATTAACTGTCGTTGATGTTGCAAGTAGATATAAAGATGCGGAACCATTATCAACAAAGACAGCGTCTGAAGTTTCATCTGCGTTTGAACGAATTTATCAGCGAGGACCTTTGCGATGGCCACAGTTATTACATGTTGATCCGGGCAAAGAATTTCTTGGTACAGTATTATCGTTAATGAAAAAACATAACGTTAAAATCAGACGAGGACATACTGAAATTCATCGTGATCAGGCAATCGTTGAACGATTTAATCGAACACTTGCTGAGCGGTTATTTGGATACCAATATGCAAAAGAAATATCTACTGACTTTAAGTCCGGTGAGAGATTTCGTGAATGGGTTGCGAGGTTACCAAGTGTGATAGCTGCATTAAATAACGAAATTACTCGTTCAACTTCCATGAAACCTTCTATTGCGATCACAAAAAATATATACCCCGTAGCGATGACAGACATCAACCTCAACCAGTATTAGGTAATGTAACTGTAAGATATTTATACGAACCTGGAGAACTTGAAGGTGGTAAAAAAAGAGCAACTGATCCTATATGGAGTGTGACTACACATACAATTTCTAGTGTGGTTAGATCCACTGGTAGACCTCCAATCTACAGATTAGATTCGAGAGCCCCTCAACGTGGATTTGTACGTGAACAATTACAGGTAATTCCTAAAGACACACAATTACCACCACATACAATTACATAACCAGAACCTCTACGTCGATTGCATTCAAGACAGGTCAGCATCACATTATCACGTGTATGACCAAGATCACTATTAATTCTGTCTACGGTAAATTGTCTTGGATTATTATTCGAATATTGCCATAACATATTACAGTTACAGCTTGCACAATTATTATTCTGTTGTGTTTTTAGTTTTATAATAAATTCAACATCAATATCAAAGTCACGCTTATTTTTTTTATCACACTGCTTATAGCCAGATAGTTTTTTTCTTATTACGTCATTATTAACAGTCTGATCATTATTTTCTGTAAAATTCATAATAACCCTATGTAGTTGAGATATTCTTCTGACTCTAGAAACTGCGAGATAGACTAAATTCGACCATTCGATCCGATCATCTATAATCCAAATATTTGTATCAGAAATAGTTAACCCCTGTGATGAGTGAATAGTTATAGCGTATCCTAACGTCCACGGTGATTTATTCATATTAAGCGCATTCTCAACGACATTAATATCAACTAAAATAATATCATTCAAGACAAGATTCTGTATTCCACCACCAGGAATTTCAACATCAATATTCTGTCGTCGAGTATCTGATGGGCGATAACATAATGGTACCGGTAGATCTGAAAACTTTTCTTTATGTAACAGAAATAATTTATTCTGTAGTTCATCACGAACTATCTTTCTACTTGCAACTATTAAATCAGCGGGATTCCATAAATTTAGAAAATCACTCATAGAAGTCTCTGGAATTACTCCTCGCATTATTTCACATTGTACTCTGTCTGGCTGAAGTCTGATTAACCTTTTAAATTTCTTCAGCGGTTCATCAATAGCTCTATGGTCATCATTTATTTCTTCATAATAATCTACGTTATTCTTCAGCCATTCATGTGGAGACTGTCCAGTAAAAGGTGGTGGTTGACCATGATCACCGCACATTATCACAGCAGTATTTTTAGTCAATAGCCATTCAAGAAATGTTTTTAATATTTCTAACGACACCGTGCATATCTCGTCCGATATAATATATTTAGGTATATATTTCTCACCCATTCTCTCAGGAGTCCATGTGTCTCCACACCATCTAAAGAAACTATGATAAGTACACGATTTTACTCCTCGCTCTTTTATTTCTCTGGCTAATTTATGTGTCGGTGTCAAAACAATTATATCTGAATTATTATTCATGAATAATTTAATCACACGAGTTGTTTTACCTGAACCACCGCATCCGTTAAGATAAACAGTTTTATGTCTAGCCACAGGATCGTACACAGATGGTGCTGATGACTTTGATATTTGAATATTATTTTTGTGATATATTTCCTTAATTTCAACGTCGGCAGATTCAGAATAACTAAGTATATTTTCCTGTTTTATTCTCCATGACCCCCATTCACCATTACCAAGTAGCGGTTTTAACAAATCTGTATATTTTTATTTATATAAAACGAATCCGTGGCGACTCTGACAGCATCACGAGGAAATCTATTTATCATAGACAGTAGATTTATAGAAACATATGCCAACATAGATGATCTTAAATGAGTAAACTGCGGTGAGTCACCATCAAGATAACTCACAATTGTACCTAGTTTGGTTCCGTCTGACAAATAAGCATTACTCCGATTTATAAATGTATTTTTTTTCTGTTGTATCAGCTATTATAAAATCGAGTTCAGCATCGTCCATAATCAATCTTGTACAGTGTCTTTTATGATCATATGCTCCTCCTTGAGTAAATTTACCAATTATCTTTCTACCAAGATCTTTTGCAAGTTTTTCATCATGCTCGTCTCTGCATTTACGTCTATTATTAGTAATTTTAATAATATCATCTTCATTAAGATCAGGAAATTCTTTTCTGGCATCATCAATATTAAATCTATTTGGTTCTGGTAACCAAACTTGTTTCTGTGGACTATACGATATAATCGCCTCACTCACCTGTAAAGATATTAAAATTCCAGCATCAAGCATATATCGCAATAGTACTATTGGAACCCAACATTTTTCTGAAAAATGTCTTCCAAACCAAGCATAAGTAATCGGATGGCGATTTTCTGCAAACTCGAATGATTCTACATGAGCAAATCCGGTTAAGTCAAAATCTGGTAAATGTCCGTTTATCGCAACCCTGGTCATCTCGTGTGATGGATGTCCGAATCTCTTAAAGTATTCAGAACATTCTCCGTATCCAAGAAAACTTCCAGGATAACACGCTACCATATCAACAGATATAACGTCATTACACTTATATTTAGTATTCCATAATCCTCCGTGTCCATATTCTACGCAGCTTTTATGAATGTCTTCAAGAAATTCCGATCGTGTTGGTTTCCATAAATTTTTCTCCTGAGCGAAATGAGCCGCTACAGATGGAACTGTAAAACAATTATTTAATAATAGTCTAACTCTGACATCGTCTGAAGTATATTTCAGCGCAAGATTTTCCATTTCTACATTAAGAGATTCTATACGGTAAATATCACCATTAGGCCGTACAAACTGATCGTAATGATCATATTCTGAACTTTGAAATAACCAAACGGATACAGGGTCACTTTTACTGATATTTTTGATAAAATCAAATATATGTCCATCATAAAATTTAACCGCTCTATCTCGTGGAAATATTGTTACTGCTGAGGTCCATGCGTGCGAATTATGATCAATAATATCTATTGGAGCTCCTCTTGATTCATATTTTGGTTTATATAAAATCTCTCCGGTTAACGTCTTTACTGTTATTGGGAATCTTAATTTCTTTTCTAGTTCAGCGACATCTTTGATAGACGCTCCGGTATCTTTAACTGATTCTGCCCAAGTATTTATTTTTTTACGTCGTAAATCTGTTAAACCATTACCACGTATCGCGTTTGTAAAATGTTCTGTAACTCGTTCAGCTACACAGTTTATTCTTGACTCTGACAGTTTCATAGGCTTTAGATCCCCGACGTCAGGTTTATTATTCAGCGGATATATTGCATATACAACTGCAGTCACAGGGTACTCTCGTTCATAATATACCTTATCAACACCGGTTAGTATTCCGGGCTTAGATTTATTATTTAAGAGAACAGTATTATTTCCTGAGTGTATGCGTACTGGATCGCGCTTGTCACGAATAATCCAAATATCTTCTTCTGTATTTACAATAAATTTTATTAAAATAAAATATTTTTGATCATCAAGGTGATTAATAATTACTTTTCCTCGTTCGTCATTCATCATATTAGTAACATTTCCAACTCTGAATGTTGACCATACATGAGCAGCGCCATCGTCACGAAATTCCTTCTTGGCTTCACGAATACGTTCGGTTATATTCGCATTTGTTAAAGCTAGATCTTGCATCAAAGTACTATATTTATATTCTGATAGTCTGTCAAGATCAAATCTGGATATCTGAGGTTCAATTGCCGATAATTCGTTCATATAATTAAGACAAATATTTAAATTAAAATTTTAGTATATATATAATGTTTGAAACAAAAAACAAATGTGCTTGGCTCAGAATTGGATATACTTCTCTTTGTAATAAACCGTGCGTGAACAAATACTGCGGAAATCATGCACAAAGTTTCAAAAATGGAAGTACAGGACCAATACCATGTATTCAGTGTGGTGTTGGAGTCAGAGGAAAAACTCAATTGTGTCTAAAATGTGGCGGAAAAAAATACAGGGAATTAAAACGATATTATGACAAAAAAAATACATCGCCAGGTAAATCTCCTATACAAACCGTAGAAGATTATCTGGTCAGATTTCAAAACAATGATTTAGACAAATAATATTATTATATAAAATGACTCAGACAAATCAGACCCATGATGAAATGATCGACAATGATATTATAAGAGAATTAAGAAAAGAAGCATTTCGTAATAAATACGAATTTGTTAAACATCCAGAATATACAAATTATGAAGCGTCTCGAGATGGTGTAATCAGAAACTGTAGATTGAAAAAACCAGTCGGTAATTTTGATAATGCTGGTTATTTTAGATTTAATGTTGCTAGAGGAAAAAAATATCTATCTCATAAATTCATATTCGAATGTTATTTTGGGGTCGTTAAAAATGGACTTGTAGTTGATCACATTGATGGAGATCCCAAAAATAATCGGTTATCTAACCTGCAAGCTATTACACCTAGTCAGAATTCTGCACGTGGAAAAAATGACGTTAATAATCATTTTAAGGACGCAAGAGTTATTAGGTCTGTAAATATACAGACAGGACAGGAAATAACTTTCCCATCAATTAATGCGGCTGCAAAACATTTTAGCATCAATTCTGCTTCAGTAAAACGCGTTGCAGATAATATTATCAGATCTGCATTTTCATTCACATACGATCAGCAGATAATATTTGAATATATCTAACTCTGTACTCTTAATAAATAAATTGTATATAGTTCGATTTTATATTTTCCCAGGGGTACTTTCACCGTCGCTACTCTCAGTGTCATTCTCACTTTTGACAGAATCAAATAACATAATTTTTTTTAACTGCATTACACGATTATCCACGATCTTCTTTTTCTCGTATTCACGAGATAGTTCGGATCTAATATTTTCGATCGAACGTGCAAGAGGCGCAAATAGCTTTACCTGTTTTTCATTTACCACCGCCAAGGATTCTAACATAGACTGATAAATTGATTTTACAAATTTATAATTGGATGGTAATGTGTATTTATTGTCAATTTTTCTTTGTTTTAATATTTCATAATCACATAATATTTTTTCAGGATCGAGATTATCAGATAGATTTATTCCGTTATGTTTTAATTTTTTAATAGCAGAAATAATATCATTAATGTTTTCTTGGTTCATTATATAATAATTATTTCTTTAAAATAAAAAATAATTGACATTCAAGTTTTTAACTTTTGACCTTGATGTTTGACCTAAAAATATCAAAAATAATCAGTAGCATCCTAAGCGGTTACCCGTCACTTGGCCCCCTGATAGCCTTTGTGTCTTTCATGGAGTCCTTTTTTTGTATGATGATGTCTTTCTTATGACCGTTATTGGCACTCCATGTTCTGTTTCTATTTGGCTAGCATTCTTTCTGAATGTTTCCTTGTGGGGGTCTTTCAAATGAGGTAGAGAGCTCAGGCATGCTACTGATTATTTTAGGGAGCTCTGTATTGCGAATTCAATAAACCCCCACCAAATCAAACCCCGGGGTAAATGCAAAACGCACTCACCACGTTGTTTAACGTGATGAGGGGTTGAATTCGTTGGGGGCTGAGCTCCCCAACCTTATATATAAAATGGCATCGTTCCGAATACTGTCGACACTCGTCAGCCACAGGAATCGAACCACGGTCGTCAGTATCATAGTTCAACAACTATACCACTGAGCCATTTTCCGATTCATACATATAGACGTTTTAAAATTATTATGTAGTTAACCCAACACTGAATAAGCAGACAAATTACGTACGACCAATATACTGAATAAAATCACAATTATTGTACAACTGCAGCGTATATTTACTTAATTTACAAACATTATTTATATATACTGTATAAAATAATCGCACATTACATTTTCTGTAAGAGTTATCGTTCGTTAAGGTCAAATACATGTGTTATAGCTAAAAATAACTTTACGCACTCGTATAAACCGACGTGAATTTAAGGTTATCAGAGTTAAAAGATGCATCAATATCCCTCTCTGTTACAAATTGATGCTTTACTAACAGCTAATCACCTACAGAAAAAGAAATAAGTCACTAAATAATTAACGAAAAACAAGAAGTATTTGTTGTCTGTAAATCGAACGTAGTAGTAAGGGAAATAATCGTTCAATTTACTCCGCAGAGAGAGATAGCCGAGTTATCTCGCTTTATTATATATACAATTGCTTTAATCATAGAAATTGATTATTATTCATGTATTTACTAATCAGCCCCTGATTATTTAATCGGACGTTCTACGAGCGTATATACAAATTAATATTAAGAGACTCTTGTCTTAGATCCAAAATGTTTCCTGCCTGGTCAGTAAGTTTGAAATGTATTCTTGTAAGAAATGGATTATCTACACGTAGATAAACTGGATTAATTGGCTCAGATACAATTAACCACCTGGGCGGATCTTTAGGACTAAATGTATATAGTATATACCCCTGTTGGGCCTGGTTAGATTTTGAAAGATCTACTTGATAACTGTCATCAATTACGTCACATACTAAATTGACCGCGATCGTAGATGTTATATTAACAATACCAGGTGAGATATGGCGACCTCCACCATGTGGATCATTATTATATTTAAGAATAGTTGGTGGCGGGATTAATTTTTTCCATGAATCACATATTCTTTTAAAGTGTTCATCAATAAGATCATTAACTGACTTCTTTAGCTCTTCAGAGTTGAATCCAGGAATTATAAATGTTGGTAGCTGTTCTCGCGTAATTCCGAAATGTTTTAGAAATACTGTTGTGAACAGAAGATTTAGTCTAACACTATGAGGTAGAGGGTCTTCATTAACTATAAACCCTCTATAGCGTCTATCTTCTATGTTCACTAATCTTTTTTCTCTGTTAACAATAATATCATTCATGAACTCTAGGTCTGAAGCAACTTGATTCAAATGTTGTATTGTTTCAATTATTTGATTTTTTAAGTCATCGTTGTAGGAAGTGCTAATGCTGGAAAATAAATTTCTTAGATCATTAAGTACACGTCCGTGTTCAGACTTAATTGTACTAGCATATGAATTTATTTCATCAACATCAAGTACTAATATTTTACCTTTTTTACCATCAACTATTTTTGTAAAATGGGTTTCTGTTTTATCTATATAATGTATAACTCCATCACCAAAATATCGTCGCCATGGGTAAGCATTTTTTTCTGTTCGATATTCTGGAAGTTTTATAAATTTTTCAACATCTACGACGAAATCAGATCGTTGTGGTTCTGGTGGTACTTGATAAACCGGTGGAATATCAGGCCATCCTAATACTGATCTAATCGAACTTTGATAAATATCTACGGAGTAATCAGGGGAATTTATTTCAATAACCGCAGATAGTGTTGGTTCGTAGACAGTAATTGCTATTTTTGATTCTTTTCCTGTAATAGATTTAATTCTGCGTTGGAACTCATCATTAATCTGTTCTATTTGATAACTGCCCGTTGGAATAGCAACTACTTGCCAATCAGGAGTTCCATCAGGCTTATTCTTATTAGCAAATACTAATGAATTATTTGGCTGTAGTCCACCAAATGGTTTTGATCTAATATTGGGCCAGCTATAATAAACCCGTAACTGTGCTAATGCTATTTCTTTTGCAGGAATTGCGGTTGGAAAATTGACACTAAACTCAGGATTGGTCGAACTTAACGATATCATAGTAGTTTTTGACGGAGTTGTATTAGTAACGATCTGCTGAAGTAACTCCCTGTCTGTCATTATTATTATTGTTGTTATTTAATTCGTTAAAATCATTAGCGATCACCTTAAAAGCGTCATCATAGGTTTTCATCATCATCGCGAATTCAGTATCGGATATTTCACCATCACTACACACGAAGAAATGTACAAAGATAGTTTAGAACATGCCTCTGCCACTGTATGTAATTTAATCATATAATCGTGCAATTTAGCATTTGTACAGGTATCTATCTTTTTGGTTATAATACCGAGAACTTCAGCAATAGTCGTTGATGCTGAAACAATAATGGTTATAACAGTAGGTGCTGTCATCGTCAATGTTGATAATAATAATCCTGTTCCAGCAATAACAGCAGAAACCGAGTAAACAACTACATCAATAACAACTATACGTCTTTTGTATTTTTTTATTTTCGTGTTATAATAGTCGATAAAATTATTTAGTTTAGTCAGACGCTCACATACCTGATTGCATCTGTAACGCTGAACGTCGATGCGAGACTGAGGTGGATCCATTATACTAACAACGTCATTTAATTAAGTTTCAGTTACTAATTCTAGGCACCACCAGTAACGTCTCGGAGGCATTTCTGTTGATATCAGCGTAAAGATTTCTTTCATATTCTTGGTTAGCATCACCAATAGAGGATTATGATATTCATTCGGTGATAATGAAGTGGCAGCATTAATTTCCGAACCGTATATAGATAACCTGTATAACCCAGTTACTTCTACGGTATGTTCGAGTGTATTATTTTGTGGTGTCCATGTTGATGATCCTGATGCTACTGTATATACGATATTTTTAATTTGTCCGTGTGGAATTTTAATCAAATTAGTTTTTTGAACAATATTAGGTATTCCACTGACAATGTCGTTGAGTTTCGTGTTAACGTCGGAGAGTTTTATGTCAACGGTTGGTGGATCACCAAAACAATCTTTAATGGATTTGTTTACATTTCTACGAAAATTTAAGAACGTTTCTACATGTCTAGAAAAAGTAGTACTAAGTATAGTCATTTCATTATTGATTGTAACTAGCGAAGTTGTTATAGGAATTTCCTTATCATCGACATACTTTTTCGTAACAGCATCAAAATCAGATTCTGGTGTTCTAAGATTATTAATGCCATTATTATTCATATTGAGAAATGCACGCATTATGCCACCGTTGACCAATACGTACTTAGATTCTTGATCGTCGACATATTTCTTTGTTGCGGCGTCTGTATCTGCGGTTGGGTTTCCAAGGTCTATAATTTTATTTTGATTCATAATAATGCTACCTGTAAATGAATCACCAGCTTTCTTAATATAATAGCTGACTGACGTACCGGAATCTTGTATTTTACCCTGATCAGTAAAAGTAACTATATTATTAACAACCGCATTAGGAACTCGTATAAGTACATCTGGTAGTTGTATATTACTAGTTTTTAATCGTCCTTCCTTATCCTGAAAAACGACTACTTCGTTTTGATCCACACTGGTTATGTTTAATAAATCATCAATCTCATTTCTGAGCTGATCGAGAGTTGCGTATTTAGATAAATCAACTTGCTGATGACCTTTACCACGAGAAGATCTTCCATAAATATCTACCATTATATTTACTAATATCTGTTTAAATGTGACGTCGTAGTATATTCATGTACAACTTTGTGAGGTGGTTTTGTTGATTTTGATATAGCATCAAGTACGTTAAGTACTTCTCGACCACATATTGGTGGATCAGTTAATGTCTGTGTTGGTAACGTTGAATACCATATTGGAGTACTTTGATAGCCGCTAATATACTTTAAGAATTCTTTTGGTGGAGCTAGTGCATATGAATCAAAATAAATAATTCCACGTGGATCAATTGCATATCCGACCCAATGCGTGCCTGGACCAGAATTTTTGTCAAGATTAACAATACCGGTTTCAATATTGTTTGGCTGTTTTGGTAATTGATCGCGCATAAAAACTCCTCTAACATTTTTTATTTTTAATTTTTTAGCAGCATCTAATAAATCAAAATTGGACATAGGAGATATCAGTAAACTGTCCCTGGTAATCTTAGGCCTTTTCCGTACCATGAATGTGGAGTCCCTGGTAATCTTAGACCCCTTCACTTTTTTTTAATTCCTTTTCCTGTTGCTTTCTTTAATGCCATTCCAGCAGCGGTTCCAACAGCACCTAATGCAGCTGCTTTTGCAACAGCTGGAGCTGCAGCGGCTATTAATGCTGGTATTGCTGCAAGAAGTGGAAATATACCACCCGTCTTAATGATATATTTAATGGCACCCGCAGAAAGATTAAGTTTTATACCTTTATTTGATTTTTTGGATTCATTGAAATGCCCGAGCTGACGTTCTGTAAGAGATAATTTATTTGAACCGCTCATCTGATCTTTCTTTAGCGATATTTTTAATCCACAGTTATTTTTTGATGCTGATTGTATCCTTTTAATCTGACCAGGAGTCAGACTAACACTAACGTGATTGTACGACATTATAATATTCATAAACGATCTAATTACATGTTTTCTACTGGCGCATCAACTACTCGCATTCGTCCACCAGCACCTTCAAGTAACATCGATTTATCACTGAGTATAACAGCAATTGCTCTGTAATTAGGAATATCTATAATATTTCTGTTAACACGAGCTCGAAAACGTATATCGACTACTGACTGTCTGGCTAAATCTAAATGTTCGAGCGAAAAGTAATAAATTGGATATAGGGTTGTAAAATCCAATTGTGATATTTGTAAACCAGTATCAATATTTTGATCACGACCCATGAACGTCATTAGACGATGATATGCACGTGCTACATGATTTTGTTCAAAATTCAGTAAAATATCCTCGGATGGTTCTTGATGTCCATTTATTCTTAAAGAAACTTCGGAAACACCAAGTTTGTCAAATATCATTAAACTTTTTGTTTGATTACCTACACGTGTATTATCCTGAAGCGCAATAAATATATGTCGTGGTGCGGCTATTCCCTGTTGAGAGGCTATTTGCCATGTTGTTGTTGTTGTTGTTGTTGTTGTGGGGCTTAACGCCATATTTCAGCACACGATAGGCTATACATGGCGGCCAGTATTAATGGTGGAGGAATAAACCGGGAAATCCCCGGAAAGAACCACCGACCCACGAGAAGCTACTGGCAAGCTTTCTCACATATCCACATTCGCCGAATCTTAGACTCGAACCCACGCAGACAGAGGTGAGATGGCAGTGATCCGTAACGGAGAGCGCTTTAGACCACTCGGCCACTCGGGGCCCCTATTTGCCATGTAAATAAACCATTAATTGCACTTTGAACAGCATCTGTGGTCATTGTTAACCATGACAACGCTGATTTACCACCTTGATTCATAAAAGAAAGTAAATGTTCTTCTTTAGGTATTGTTGGAGTCATCACCGGCATCCATAATGAAAGTTTGGTTAATACTACTTTACCATGAAGTGCTCTAGTTACAGCATCATCAGCACCAGCGGGGTGCCATATTGCATCATCGTCTGTAGCCTTTCGTACAAGTACAACCGTATGTTTGGCTCCAAAAATACCTTTTCTGACATTTCTGCAAAATCCAAATATGTGTGACAGTGGAATTGCACATGAAAACATTCTATCTTTCAACATTGATTTACGTGTTGTAAATCCTAAATTAAATTCTGGATTAGCACCATGAACCACCGGCCACACATCAGCGTCAGCGTTGTTGGCGTTGTTTCTAGGTCGTCTTATATTATATTGTATGTTGTTAGGGTAATCAGAAGTGTCCTTTACAAACATCATTGATGGACCAGCTGATCTTGAATAATCGTCGCTATATCGTGCTAGACCTAATATCGTTGTAGCAACATCAACGTCCTTCTGAATTGATTCAATATTTTTACCATCAATCATATAAGTGGCGCTGTCAAATAACGCCATAATACCATTATTAACAAAACCAAAAGCAACATTATTGTCGTATTCAGTATTATCCGCTTTAAAAATTTTACCTTCTACTTCAATAAAAGCCTCAGCGGGTAAGAAATACCTACTTGTATCCTGAACTTGTAGTTCAATTCGTCCACGCTGATCTGGAATTCGAGCGTCATAAGAATAATATTGATAATCACGCATAGACTCATCTTTAAGTACTGGTGCGTCCATGTCAAATGCGGGATCAGATATTCGCTTGAACATCTTTATTATAATTATTATCGTCTAAAACGAAGACCACTTCGGGAAGTGAGACCACTTCCTGCTATCAGACTAGCGGTTATATTTTTTTCTTTTTCTGACATTGGTACATCAGCCAACTCTGATAGTTTTTGATTAGCAACTTGATTTATTATTTTACTGACATTTGCAGGCATTACTTCAGTACTAGGTAATTTTACAGGTTGAGGTTTTCGTCGTATTAATCGTGCTAGTCTATCTTTCATCGCTGAAAATGCTTTACCAGCGAGATTACCCATAGCACCAATACCTTTTTCACGAACAACATCAATAGCTTTCATTCCCAGTTGCTTTGCGATCGGTATTGCTTTTGGGGCTATCCTTCTAAATAGACCCTGAACAACATCACCTAGTCCATCTCCGTAGGTTGTTTTGTATACTGGTAATCGTGCGTTTATTACCCTGACCATAGTTGGTCCACGTTGAGTACTATATACGATCATTTTATTATAGTAATTGTATTTAATTACGTACTTAGTCACTATAGTAGTCATCGGCAATTTCATTAATAAGAGACTGATAAACATCAACGTCCATGATACCACCGGTAAATAACAGACTGCAAATATCGGCTACTTCATTAATTATTTCTGGAGAATTATTACCAGCTCGTTTACCTCCGATGAGTATTTCTAATCGATCAACGTCAGAGATAACGTTATTTGGACATAGAGTAAAATCACCTCCGGTAGAGAAACCTCTTCCACTAACACTGTAATAAGATTTTGGAATAATCTTATTGATTTCAGAGTATTTTAATCCTAATTCATCTAACTTGTATACAATGTCTTCTAATGCATCAATATGAGACATCATTAATGCGGGGTTTATATTCTTCCCCCCATTCCCATTGCATCTATATTTTTTTTAATGGATTCAGCACGGCCAATTAATCTTTTAATTTTGATCTCCCTATCTGAATCTTCTTCTGATTCCTTCTCCATTTCTAACATAGACGGTGATAATAATAATTGTGGATCCTGTTTTTGTGGTGGAGGAGGTGATGGAGATGATTGTTGTTCTTCCAGAATTTTCCGTGAGGCTGGCGACCAATATTTTGATTCTTTTCTTTCTTGTATTCTTTTTGCTGCTCCCCTTGTCATTGGCGGTGATGATCTTAATGGTGGTGGTAATGATAATGATGGTTGTGATTCCAATGTTGTTTCAGGAGCAGGCTGTAATTCCAATGTTGTTTCAGGAGCAGGCTGTAATTCCAATGTTGTTTCAGGAGCAGGCTGTAATTCCGATGTTGTTTCAGGAGTTGGTTTTTTTCTTCTTATATATTTTCGTTTTGGTCTTGCTGCTGCTACTTCTCTTGCTTTTCTCTTCTCTACTTTCGCCTGTATCTTGATTTCTTTCTCCTTTCTATCTCTTTCTTCCTGCATTCTAGCTAAAATATTAATTTTATATATATAATCTCGATATTTTGGATCATCAGATTTAACTTTTTCAAAATTCGTGTTTATGCGATATATTGCTTTATACCACTGATCACGGGTTCTAATATATTTAACGTTTTCAGGTTTCATTAATGTTTCTCTCCGACTAAAACCAGTAAAAGCAAGCACAGCTAATAGATTTGCGTCATCAATCCCCCTAATTGTTTTAACAGCATCTACAGTAAATTTATTTTCCAATTCAGCAGTAGTACTAATTACAACATTATATTGTGGAGCTGATGCTTCAGCGACTACAGGTATTGGCTGAACAGCAACTATATCAGCTGGAAGTCCACGTAAAATTCTTTTTGTCTGTTTTGTTCTCTCTGCTATTTTTTCAGTTGCCTCAGCGGTTTTCTCTAAAACAGGAAGAAGAGGTTTAGTTGTCTCTGTAATAGGTTTAAATAATTGTTTTGTATCCTCTTCAAATTCAACATGAGATTCCTGACGCTCTTGTAATTGTTGCTTGACAGCATCACGAACAGATAAATATTTTCTAATTGCCTCTAATCGCTCTCTTGCTAATCTAGCAGAATGAGGTTCTCCGATGACAACCATATTAATAATATTTATAATAATTGTTTAAATTACAGCAGCAGGCAGGGTGAATGACAAAAATTGAGTGACCCGGCGAGTAAACTAAACGCATTATAACAAAAAAAAACAAAAAGTCAAAACTAAAATAACAAAAATGAGCTAACCCAAACAATTTATTATTCGTTTTTCAAACTATACGGTAATAATAAAAGTTAGGAGGTTCGGTTTAGCGTTATTGACCTTATTTTTCAGCCCTTGTAGGAACCTTTATTTTTGTAAAATAAGGTCTCAGCCAAGTGGTCTGTTCACCCTGCCTGCTGCTGAGCTGAATGGGTAGGTCAAGTAATCAACAATCTTCATGAAAATCAACAACTTTTGACAGAGGTGCTGTCGCCTGCTATTATGTCACAAACGCCAAGTTTTATATGCCTTATCAGCGATTTAGCACGAATACCCAAATGGACATCTTGAATGACACGTTATACAATACACAATTAATGTGGTTTACCTCCACTCCGTGATCCATAACGAACCATCAAATAAAAGCTGATTTGCTAGGTGTACTTGTCGATTTATTAGCATTAAAAGACGGAACAGTGAGTACGAAGACGTACCACACCATATCTGATGTATATTAAAAATAACATGGCTTTTGGTGTTGGCATAAAGCAATTTGATATACCAGCACTATTACTATATCAAATTGTGATCCGCCCATGGCGCCTTAATACCCATACATAAATATTCTTTCAACATTTGGTTATATTTCAACAGTAGGCTATCGATTCTATATTTTCTAAATTTGCGATGAATTTCCACTGATTAATCTTTGGCTCTGTAATAAAATAACGTTAAGAATAATAATCATAGTCTTCTAAGTGAATAAAAACATGGTGCAGAATTTCATCGAAATGCCTCCCCTCTCTCTCTCTCTCTCTCTCTCTCTCTCTCTCTCTCTCTCTCTCTCTCTCTGGACCTTCGAAGAAAGATACCAGCAAAAATCCGCTAAAAAACGAGCGTAGCGGATTTTCGTCTGTGTCATGCGACAATGACTCTGAATCTATGAATGATGGAAAAATATAGTCACACGCAGCAATGGAAAGAAGACTGTTAGAAATGGAGGATATAAACAATTGTATGGTTGGTAGCGATGTTAATTAAATCATAACAATTACATAGATGAACTATAAATGCGTTTAAATGTTTGAATTACCCCTTGCAGGTTCCTCGTTTTGCTTAGTTTATATTTCCAACTCGTTTAAATATGCTAATCGGTATATGAAAGCTAAAACGTTCAATGTTCTATACCCATGTTGTGTCTGTAATGCTCTACTTTCTTCATTTAAACATCTTGTTTAAATCATAAGTGTGTCTTATATTAAACTAAATCAATATGAATGAAAATAGAAGTTCAAAAGCTAAAAGAAGCAACTTATCAATTTGCAAAGGAGACCGCGATTAGTCTCATAAGGTTAAGAACTACATTTTGTAGCGGACACACTAGACAGGTCTGTGCTGAATTCAATCATTCCGTCAATACATAGTTGCTTGTAGTCAAAACTGCTCTGGAAAGGCAAGTACGTGTTTTGTATGCGATATATATCAAATATATCTATATATTCGCTCGTTGTGTAAATTTTTCATTAAAATTAAACTCGACAAGTCTCGTTCCCTTTATGTTATATATATATATATATATATATATATATATATATATATATATAAATGCGATAAACTGACAACGAACAGTGCAAAACTAGTTTCTAACTAGCCTGAGCGCGTTCGACTCTTAATGAGTCTTTTTCAAAGGCATATACAAAACACAGACAAGACAAACAAATAAAACAGAAAAACCGGAGTGTTTGCAAAACTTTACATAGCTGTTTCTACAGGAATTAAACCTTTAAATGTATTATGTTTCAAATAGTTTATATCAACTTGTTGTCGACTCCATACAGACGTTTACTCGAAACCAACCGACAAACATCAGTATCTTCTCCCCACCAGCTATCATCCAAAACACTGCATTAGGAAGATTCCATATAGCCAGGCACTGAGGATACGCAGAATTTGCTCCGATGATGAAACATTCCTAAAAAGGTCTGAAAAGCTATCTAAACATTTAGACAAAGCCCTGATTGCAGAGGCAACCAAAAGGGGTAAACAAACAAACCGCGATGACCTACTAAAATATGGAGAGAAGAAAAAGGCTGATAGGATACCATTTATCCTGACCTACCATCCAGACAACCCCAAAGTAGGTAAAATCATCGCGAAAGACTGGCCCATCGTGGAATCGTCGGACGCACTGAAGTTAATCCTTCCGAACAAACCTGTAGTAGCCTACCGGAGACCCAAAAACCTCAAGGACATCCTAGTCAGAGCGAAGCTAACGCCAATCACTAGTCAAGACCACCCTAGTCAATTTGGCCCCTGTGGCGAGAAAAGATGCAAAACCTGTCAACATATGATAGAGACCAGGACATTTTCTAGCACAGTGACTAGAGAAAAACTAAACATACATGGTCCAAACAAAACGCGCAAAACTCAGAATGTAATTTATTTCATCACATGTAAGATCTGTAGTCTTCAGTATGTCGAAGAAACTGAAAAGCTACACAAAAGGATCAACCTTCATAGATCTGATTGGATGACAAAGAAGCTGTACAGAAGCCCGGTCGCAGAACACTTCTCCTCCCCTGGCCACACTTTCAGTGATATAACACTCACTGCAATTGCTAACAACCCCAAATGGAGTTCTGAAACCAGGAAAGAAAAGGAATCTTACTGGATACGCCGCCTTAGAACATTGAAACTAAGCGATTTAAACCAAGAAGACTAGAAAAAGACAGCCATGCACAAATAAAACTATCTTTTGCAGCCGACACATTTTCCTTTCGAAAAATTTTCTAAGTTTGCTTAATAGCCTACAATTACGACTATAACAATGAAATATTCGGGACGTAATTTGCGCTTACATAAATGTACACAAAATAACAGATGTCGTTATGGCTCATCGATTTCTACGTTAACACAAATATTTTCCAGTATCCGCAACAACTTGATATAAACTAGTTGAAACATAATACATTTAAAGGTTTAATTCATGTAGAAACAGCCATGTAAAGTTTTGCAAACACTACGGTTTTTCTGTTTTATTTGTTTGTCTTGTTTATGTTTTGTACATGCCTTTGAAAAAGACTCATTAAGAGTCTAAAGCGCTCAGGCTAGTTAGATACTAATTTTGCACTGTTCGTTGTCAGTTTATCGCAGAATTAGGGTGTAACTGATATAAAAGCCTTATTTACTCACAATGTTTGATATGTGATCATATAATGAAACCCTGATTACAAGTTGACTAAAGATGTGACTCACATTTCTTTTGGACAGATTTTCTTGAGAGTGGCGAGTTAAACACGAGAATCTCGTATGGCATTTGAAGATCATTTTTTAAAATGACTGTTCAGTTAAGGTGTAATTCTATCTAATCAAAATAGTATTTCAAGTAAAAGACATTTACGTATAAATTTATTTGAAATGATGAGCAGGATGATGAATGATATAAGGAGTTCCCTATGTCCGTTACGTACGTGAGAACAATCAATGCACAAGATCTACGTATCATCCTTGCACCCAAAGCTTACGGGAATGGATGTCAAATTTAATACAGCGAACACTGACACTTTACCATTTTTGTAAAACCCCGTATGTTAAAAAGTGGATTACTGAGTCATATATTTAACTGCATGCTATGTACATTTATTCAAGATGCAAGAGGAAAATAAAACAGCGACATATCGATTAATCACCATCCATCTAGATTCATAGGAATCCTTCTTGTTGGAGGAGTAGAGTAATTTGATTTTGGATCTGACATTCGGGTATGTTTCTTGTACGGTCGATTATTTGACTTATAGCAGTCATTGATGTGAAGGGGCAAATGTCACCAACTTTCGGCTCTGCGTTTACTTGAGTTCTGCTCAGTTTATGTTTCCGTAATATGTTTAAGTAGACAAGGGGAGATAATTGCTATTGAGAGAAATTTCGTTATTTGTATAGTTGACCATCTTAAACATCCGACAAAAGTTAATACTTGAAACTGGGGCCCAGGGTGGCCGAGTGGTCTAATGCGCTCGCCTTTACCGATCACTTCTATCTCATCCAAGTCCCCATGAGTTCGTGTCTCGGGCACTGCCAGTATGGGTATATGAGAAAGCATAGGTCGGTGGTTCTTTCGTAGGTTTTCCAGTGTTCCTCCTCCACCAGTTATGCTGGCCTCTATGTAAGGCCTATCTTGTGCTAACAAATGGTGTTAAAACAAAACAACAACAATACTTGAATGCTTGCTGATTATGATAAGGTTTGCAGTAGATCAGAGGGAAGCAGTTTATCCAGTGACTGTTTCCAATACAGCGTCCATGAAATATGTCCCTTGATCGGCGTCCTAAACGACTCCTACTTGAAACATGGTGTGGTATATGGACGAAAATTATAATGGCCCAACGAACTCTCAGAATTTCATGAGACGAAGTAGTAAGGTAAGAGGGTGATCCTAAACCAAATGCGGATTCTGAACCAGAACTCTAAGGACCTGCTGGATTAACATTTTTTTGGTGATAAAATATTTTTCTTTCAGTATAGTAATAGGCTGATCCTAAACCAAATGCGGATTCTAGATCAGAGACCCTATCCCCCTCCCAAACTTGGAAAGATTTTTTCATATTGAACAATGAAATATTATATAATATGGGTTATTATCCATCATCAATAAGACATGTTGGATTTGATCTGACAAAAAGATTTTGTAAGAGAATTGATTCAATATAATAAGCCTCATGCTATACTGGCATAAAACCTAAAATAATAAGCGACTGTATTAAAAAAAGTTGGATATCATATCTCACCAAAATATGGGTCAGTATGGTTATTCGCAACTGAAAATGACGAACGAATAAGAGGTTGATCAGATGATTTGATGACATTTATTGACAATATGGTTGATATTTTATTTGATAATGATATTTATAAAGATAAAGGTCAAAAACAAACAGCAGCGGTGACGTTCGGTCTACCATTCCACTGGGGTCCCTTCTGCCGGTAAAGCTCATAAGGTCCTAAGAGTCCCTTTCAATAGACATACTCCCCCCGGCGAATTCCTAAACGAAACGAAACTTTAGAAACTCAGAGGGCTGTCTATTTCAAAACTCAAAGCATATATTTATAAAGCTAAAAGTCAAAAATAAACAGCAGCGGTGACGTTCCAGGCGAATTCCTAAATATCCGAAACCGAAACTTTAGGAACTCAGAGGGCTTTATTTTTTAGTGTAAAGACCTGTCTTATGGTCCACAGGCACCTTATAAGACTTTTTTTGTCCGGCGAACATTCTTTCTGAATGTTCCTATGTGGGTACCCTTCAGTGAGGTCACAAGGTCACGAGCTCACATCACCCTGCTGTTTATTTTTGGACACCACAACACATAAACTTATCCTAAGAGACGGCACATACATAAACGGGGGATTTACCTACGTCCAACAAATTTTGTACACTCTCCCCATGATAACCCCGAGTTGAGTGCAAAAGTACACCCACCACGTGGTTACATGTTGGGAGAGTGTATTTTTTCTGTTGGGGTTCGCACCCCCAATTAAATAATTTTTTGGTAATCCAGAACCATACCCACCGACATATGCCAGTGATGGGAATCGAACCACAAACCTTCAGTACGAGAATCTAACATTCCTGCACTGAACTATGAAATCCGATTACATATATATATGTTTTAGAAATTACTATATACTTACCGGTTACCTGATTGTGAATAGCATTTTATTTTTTCTGATTTTGAATAGCATTTCATTTTTCTGATTCTGAAAAACGTTAATATAAAATTAAATCTGAAATCCTACATTTGTACAGAAAAACGAAATCTAAAATATATTACCGTCTATTTATACAGAAAAACGAAAGCTTTAATACAGCGGCTGTGTACAATATAGGCAGGAGACTCTGCAGTCTGAAAATCAATAGGTGGGTTTTTACCAAGCCCTATACATAATGTTAAGATTCAGGGAATTCTGTTTCAGTACGGCTTTAGAAACAGACAGACAGACTAATACGCCTGGAAATTACTTAACAGACAATACGAACTCACTAAAATCACTTAACAGATTCTACAGCAGCGCTTTATTACAGACAGTCTGAAAATCAATACAGACATAAAGTGCATTCGAACCAATATATGTTCGATAATCCAGGTACGATTTTTAAACAAGCTGGAACGGTATTATTTCCCTTCTATAATGACCAAGTGCTAAAGTATTAATTCCGTCTTTACAATCTCTTTTATCATCAAAATTGCTAAGTCCACGTTTAATAATCGTATCAGTTTCAAGCTTATGAAGATTCGTTCTAATGGCATTTGTCTTAGTAAAACTGACATTATTATTTAGTGCTGATTTAAAATCGTTAAATTTCATATATTTCTTTACATAACCACGTGGAATTCCTTTCGCTTTCTTTGTCAGTTTATTATCGTCGAGAATTACGGCGTACATTTTACTTCGAAGTCCAACAAACTCTCTCACCGGCACAAACATAAACTCATCCTTAAATTTACCAATAACTTTTTTATTCGTATTATCATTAAATCCACTACTAGTCGGATAATCTGATAAATCAAATAGGTCACGGCGCTTGTAAATATCCTCATAGACATCTTCGCATTTTATATTATAAACTAGCGAATCTGTATCAGTAAATAGCAACTCCGAATCTGGCCACTGCTTTTTAGTAAAATTATAGTGAAAATCGTACATTAGCCACTTTGATATATCAAGTACAGCTGCACCAACATTAATAGGTTTATTTAACTTTAAATTTGTCTTTCGTCGTTGTATTGCAACAAGATTTTCATTAAATATTTTCATGCTGACAAAACCATCATCATTAACTAATTTATTTCTGCGACTTATCATTTACAATTTCTATCGAAACTAGCTTTCTAAGTTTCTCCATTGTCTTTCCACAAACTGAGTTATTCATTAACTTAAAAAAGTTTTTCTCAAAGTCGGTTTTAGCCACAGCACGACGTTTGGTATTTAAGTCAATATAATTTGACATCCACCTCGACTGATTAAATTTTAGTACGCGATGGACTTTTCTTAGAATTAGCCAAGCATCTACTGCTTGTTTTAAATTTTTGTAATGTATCACGGAATTTTTTTTATTTAGCAAATTTGGAACTAGCTTATTAACAATCGAATTTTTTGCTGTTGTCATAGCTCGTTGTTCAGGTGATAGTAAACTGTAATCTATCATCATCGATTCTGCACAAAATGGGTAGTCGTTGTGTAGATCATGTAACGAATTAGGGTAATCTAGATCGACTTCAACAAAATAACTGACATTAATGATTTTTCTCGGTAAATCTTTTTCAGTTTCTTTAAGAAATTGATCTGGAGATATCCAATGAAATCCACCGCACGGCATTGGCTCTGACATTGCATACCCATACAAATTGACGCAATCTAGATGAATAATATAACTCGACGGGAGATTTTTATCATAATTTTTTAGATATTTATTATTAGCTACTGCATATTTTTTTGTTATAACGCTAATTCCGCCTCTGATACATTTTTTTAATAAAATTAAACATATCGACATCTGTTAAGAGATCTAATTCTATTTTGCTTGTTTTTAGTAGAGCGTCCCACGACAGCCCGGGAGCAGAATAATACCAACAAGGATCTAGTCCATAATTGCTGTAGCTTACTCGACGAAAACTTTCAAAAACATCTGCTAGTAGTAATGCATCTGTTTTCAAATATATATCATGATAATCACCAAATTTTTTCCAACTAAATTTATTCCAAATATCTTGTGCATATTTGTATTCGTCGTCTGACACATCTTCACCTTTTAGCTGCGAGAAAAATTTATCTTTGCTAGACAGAGAAGTTTCATCAAATCTGCTCCAGTCGTCGAGATACTCATACGGAAAGATACCTTTTTTTGTCAGATCGACGTAGTTTTCACCAAAGCAACTTTGCAGATTATTAAAAGTGCAACAACCTTTTTCAAGTTCATCTAATGATGCTGCCATAAATTGCAGGCTGTCAATAAAACGTAATTTTCCGAGAGTAACTGACATATACTTTTCAAAATTATTTGTTATACATTTTATCTTATTATTTAGTTTTAGTTTAGATTTAATTTCCTCGTTGCCAAAAGCTTCTACAATGATATGACTATCGTAGCCGCGAAAGTTATGTAAGACGACAGGTATAAACTTTGGTGCATGAAATTTTAAATTGCAATTCTTATGAGCTGCCCCACCATACTGACCGGTCAGATGACAGTGATCGCGCACTTTATCTTGGACTTCGTTTTGAGTCTACCAATAACTTCTCGCAAATATGACAATTAACCGCTTCATTAAATTCAAGTTGTTGTTTAGATGTTATTTTCATTAGAGCTGTTTTAAATCATTTGTTAGAAATTTTATTAACATCATCTATAAGATTTTTTAGTAACCATACCGCTGGACTTTCAGATTCACTATCTTTACATCTATATAACTTAATCGGACAAGAAAACTTATCATCGACGCAACAAACTATTTTATAAGCTACTCCGCAAGGAACATGTTGCTGTATTTTTCTTGTACTTGATTTATTTAGATTATTTTCCACGCCAGCCACTGGAACGAGTAAACACTCGAAATCCGCATAAATAACGAAAGGTATATTTAGTTTATGATCGTAATTTTTAAATTTTAAGACTTTTTCTTTTTCGCTTGGCATAGTTATTCTTTGAACGTTGATACAGTATTTAAGATGTTCCTGTAGTTGCTCATTCTTAGAAAAACCCTGCAAACATATGTAACAGAAATATTTCTTTTTTTTATTTTTATTATACTGTCCGCCAACTAAGCCGTTAAAGTTTTTTTGATCCAAATGTAATGTCCTTTATAAAATAATAAATTTATTGTCTTTTGTGTAGCAGTCTCTGAAATATACCTTGGGTAAACATTTTCTTGCTCATCTAGTCCGAAAACATTTACTGAAATATTGTTTTGTTCTTCAAACTTTTGTATCTGATTTTCTGCCACTGGAAAAGTTATTCCGTTAAAATCTAGTTCGTCTTTGTATGGCAAATACTTTTCAATTCGGTCACCGTGGTCACTCTGAGGATGTCTCTCAGACAAAACTGACCAACGAAAGCATTGATCGTCGTTGTTTTTGACATTTATACATCATTTTTTGTTTTTAATTTTTTTTGGAAGCTCAACGTAAGAACTACCTGGAAGTACGTTATATTTTGCTGTATGAATTAAAACTTCTTTTATCATTTCAAATTTCCAACCTGACCCAGATGAAGTAAATTCTTCCAATTTTTTATTTATTTCTTGGTGTATTTCATCTGCGACAGAGGAAATATTTGTTCCAGTTAATATTTTCCGTGATTTAGCTGTTAGATATGGTTCTGAAATTTCTCTATCGAAACTTGTATTTTCAAAAATATTTTCAAATATATCTTTCTCGATTGCGTGTAACTTTGATAAAATCATATGATACTGAACTATTAGTTTGATACTTTTGTGAGCTGCACGTTATTGGGCTATAACAGGTTATTAAAGATGATATAAATTTGTGGAGTTAAAATTTGCTAAAACATTTTGATTATCAAATTTGTAACTGTTATCGTATCCTGAAAATGCACTAGCAATTTTTTTCTGCTTTGATAATGCTCTTTTTAGCAATATCGCGCAATTTTAACATTATATGTAGTAATTTTATATTTAATTAATTTTTTACTTATTTTTTAATTAGAGATATAAAATCCCTATAGTATAATGACAGAAATTTTGAGATATATTAGAATGACAGCGGAAGAGCAAGAAACTTATCATGTTCACCCAAAGTACAACTTACATGCTGCAAATGCACTTGGTTCAGTTATTTGTATAAAATCTAAAAGATCGGTAGGAAAACCAGCTCCGGCTGGTATGATAATTTCAGTAAAAGGAGATGATACAGATATCACCGAAATGTTTAGAAAAGATTTTATTTATAGTGTGTTTTGCGAGGACATTCCAGAAGGTCAGCGAGTTTATAGGGTAAATAACTCAATAAACGATGACAATATTGAGAATTTAGCTTTACAGAACGAATTTCAACCTCATCCAGTATTTGATTTATATGAGGCAAATGATAAAGGAAATACACGAAATAGAAAAACTAAGAAAGTATTAGGAAGTTTGCAAAATAGCGGATATTTACGTATGAATGTTAGAGGAACTAAAACAGACTTCGCTGGTTATTATAATCACCGTTTTGTGTTTGAAACTTTCAACGGCGCTATTTTAAATAATTTAGTTATTGATCACATCAACAAAATTAAATCTGATAATCGTCTAGAAAATTTAGATCTAGTAACACAAAAAGAAAATAATAGAAGAGGAGATGCTGGTGGTGCTAAATATACTAGACAAGTAATTTCATTAAATCTGGAGAATGGAGAAAAAATGAAATTTAAGTCAATATCAGCTGCTGAAAATATTATAAAATTAATACAGTTGCAGCAAAATTTGTAGCTGACGGAATACACAAATCAACAACTTCAACATCAACATTTGATAAATTTAGTTTTAAATACAGTGATTAAAGATATTTCTTAGCTCGGTTTTAGTTAAGCAACTGTGGGCAAACATCATAATATCATCTCGATCAAATTTTAATGTTATAAACGAACTTTCATTAAGTTTATTTTTTTCTGCCGTTGTTAGAAGTATTGTGTCATTTTCGCCCTGCATTACAATAACACTAACAGAATATGCACTACAACCCGACAAACATTTTCTAACCGCCTCAGCTAGTTCTCTGTAATTTAATATATTAACTTTTTGATGATATTTTACATCAGGAGATTTTGTTTCGCTGGCCATTATTATTATAAATTAGATAAAATATATATTATAATATGAACTTGATTAAACGACTTGCTGATATATACGTGGAAGATTATATCACCACAAAATTACAAGTAATTTTGCCAATCACTGACAAATCTGCTGGTTATAGCGAAGATGATATTTTGTACGACAACAATGACAATGATGAAATTACTGACGTTGTAGATAAAAACAATTACAGCAGGCCGACAACTGGACGATGTAATGTTAAGTATCACATTGCTAAAAAAATAATGAAATTTAATTTTACAGTTACCGAGCAACAAATATTTTAGCAGCTTATCAAACCTTTTTTAAATATAAAAATAACTGGCTATCAAAGAAATATAAAATATGATTTTATTTTTGTTAAAATATTTAATTTAATGCCAGTTGATAATGCAAGAAAATTACATTTAATTTCGTTATGTAAAACTATCAAATGTAAATCTGTACTTGTAAAGTACGAACAAATTTATAATAACATTATTGTATCGACCGAGTTGGCACCCACCTATTAAATTTATCACTATATCCTCTCCATTTAACTAAACTTTTGTTGCCGCACTTTCTAATAACTTTTTCAATAACAAATATGTTTTGGGAAGTTTTCTGAAGTTCCTGCTCGTAAAAACTGCCAGTTATAGGCTCACCTAGTAAATCCTTCAGCGCGTATGTTACAGGTATTGTTAAAAGTACTTTATCAACAACAAATACTTCTTCGCTCCAGTTTGGAGTAAATCCTTTTTCAAATGTTTTTTCGTCAGAGAAATTCTAACTCGATCACCAACTTTAAATTTATGTCTGCGGTACATGTTTTCGTTTGCTAATATCGGATTTTTAATTGCGTCGTTTGGTGACATTTTGGTGGTTCGATGTTTCATGTTATTGTATTCGTCAACAATGTTCTGTAAATTGTCAATGTATTTATTTGTATTTTTAGCTGTCAAATACTACTGAATTTTTTCGTTTAGCGTGCAATTAAATCGTTCGACGACAACGCTTTTACCTTCGTTTCCTGTAAAATATTTTTTGATGTTATTGTGGAGCAAAACCTGCTCGAACTTTTTATTAAAAGATTCTGCTCCGTGATCAGTCCAGATTCTGTTTGGTTTTCTTTCTGTAGTTGTTATTATTTGTTTTAACGCATCAGTTATCGACGTTCCTGTCTTATCTGAAACTGGAACACTAAAAGCATATTTACTACAAACATCTCCAACGTTAAACAAGTATTTCTTATTATCGTTAAATTCAGCTCGATTTCACACATCAACTAAATCTATCTCCCAGATATCGTCAACGGCATTTGTGACAACTTTACGTCTCGGAAATTTTTTTTTTTTAGGTTTGTGTAATTCAGCTGCCAGATCATCATACAATTCCTTTCCGAGTCCCAGTTTATATTTTGCTCCAATAAAACCCTGCACCAACTTTCTGTCAACCCTTTCTCGTAGCTTGGGAAGCAGGCCGTTTGTCGGTTTCATATCACGAAGTTCGTCCAACATTATTTTATCGCAGCCGTGCTTATCTTGTTCGTTGTCCCGGTAGCAGATATCATGGCGCATGGCTATTGCATCAACTTGATTGTAAGGCTCTTGTCCTGGCAGCGGATTATCGTTTTCATCTAGTTGTTTATCTAATGGATAATAAGGTCCAGTATATTTATGGCCTGGCAATGTCCAACCGCCTTTTGGTTTCGGCAATTTGCCAATCAATTTATGTATATCTATACCTGTTCCAATTATTTCTCTGTTGTTACATTGTTGACAGTATGTGACAATTTTATTTTGCTCGAGACATAAATCTCTGTCAGAATCGCACTTGCATATCATTATATATTTTCAGATTTATAAGAATATTTGTTTTCAATCGTCTACTAAAATAACGTCCCTGACAACGTCAATACATCCAGCTCCAGACAATTTCCTCAAAAACATACTTTTTCTTTTTCCACAAATTGCGCAAAGACTTTTCAGCATCATCCTGTTGTGCTTTGTTTTTTTCTGTTGTTTCATTGATATTTTCTGTATTAGTTTTACATTTGAGACAATATGTTGACAATATATTTTTGTAATTTAGATAAAATTAATTGCAAATTCATCATTGGTGTGAGAAGGATGCTTGTCAAACTGTAAAATAAATTTTAAAAAATCTGAGTCAGAGTTCTTCAAACTCGCGGACATCTGTTTAATGAACACCACGCAATAATATCCACAAGCTGATGTTCCAATAGGTTGAAGTTGATTGCACGAGTAATTTATTATTTTATAATTTTTGTTTACATATTTTTTTATTGCGTCACTTGGTGGAAGTCCAAATGAGTCAAAGTAATTGTTATTATAAACTGCTACCCAATGTGTACCAGATCCGTCGTTGAAATCTTGTATATTTATCATGCAGGAACCACCAGCGGACGGCAATGGAATTGCCGCAAGTTCATCTTTGGAATAAACTCCGTGGAAATGTTTTACTTGTTTTAGCTAATCAAGTATATCAAAGTTACTTAGCGGGGCCGTGTTCCCAGTAATGTTAGTCCTCGTGTTGTTGTTGTGGGGCTTAACGCCATTTTTCAGCACACGATAGTCTATACATGGCGGCCAGTATTAATGGTGGAGGAAGAAACCGGGGAATCCGCGGAAAGAACCACCAACCCACGAGAAGCTACTGGCAAGCTTTCTCACATATCCACATTCGCCGAATCTTAGACTCGAACCCATGCAGACAGAGGTGAGATGGCAGTGATCCGTAACGGACAGCGCTTTAAACCACTCGGCCATTAGGGGCCCCTGTTAGTCCTCGTCCTATTCCCAGCAGACTTGGCAGTAGACCTCCCGCCAGTCCCGCTAAAAGTGGAGCTATTGGAATAAATCCTCCTTTGGTTGTTCTTCGACGTCGCGGTGTCTTTTTTTTCGTTGTTGTTTTTCTTCGTCGTGGCATTATATTTATCAGTCAAATAAAATTACAAGTAATTTTCCTAATTTTGTTACCATCGACATTCATCAGTCCACATAAAATTAAACGAAAATTTTCTTTATACCACTGCCAACAATACCACCATCGCGAACGATACCACTGCCCTCAACTGCTTTTTTCGTTGCGCCAGATACTGCTCCAGACGCTGCTGCTAGTCTTAATGTACCTAACACCGGCAAAAGTTTTGGTATTAACGTTCTGGCCATTACAGATAGTGCCGGACCAAAGAAGCCGCCATGTTTTGCCATCGCAGTTATTTGTGTGGCACTTAAATTTAAAACAGAAGGTTTGCCGCGGTTATACTTATTTACTTGTTTTTTGGTTAACATTAATTTTCTTAAAATACCCTTGGAAATGTTAGGGTCGACTTTTAATGATACCTGCCTCTGCTTTGCAACAGCAGCTGCTAATTTTTTAACTTGACCATCAGTCAAATATATTTCTTTTACAATATATTTTGTCTTCTTATATTAAAGTTACAGATTAAACTTGTACTGTCATTTTGCTTCCAACAGAATCAATCGTAATAAATCTGTCGCTGATCACCAACGCGTACACGTACAACTGTGCTGCTGGAGCTGCTCTGAGTGTCAAAGTAATTTCAATATCAGCTGTCGAATCAACTGCTCGCTCGCTATGTTTACTAACATCAAAATGAAATATCGGATAAAGTGTACGAAACTCCTCTGTTAATATCTGAGATCCATCTCCAACATCCTGATATTTTTGTATTGCATCGAGCAGGTATATGTAAGGTCGAGTAATATTTTTATCTGCGTAATCTGCAAAATTACATTCTATCGCTCGTTCTGGATATTGTTTTGAATTTACTCTAGCATGTATTCGTCTAACATCGGCATTATCAAATATTGTATTATTTTGTTGTTGGTCACCACGTCGCGCTTCTTGCTTAAATACAACAAATAATTGCCTCAGTAATTGTTCACTTGATGTTGTTGTAACTCGCCATGTGTAGTCGGTAGTATTTGGAACTGCTGTTTGATATATTTTATGTTGCTGAAAATAAATTTTGTTTGTGCGGTTTTCAAGCATATTATTTAATTCTGATGCTTTTGTGATTGATGGTGTTATTCGGGTCATCCACAGCGCAAGTTTGTTTATGATAAACTGTACATCAGCTCCGCCATCTCGAAATAGGCAGTCGTTTTGTTCTGCTCGATCTAAAATAAGCGTCTGTTTAACTCCACGAAATACCTTGTTATAATCGCGACAAAAGCCGAAAATCATACTTAATGGCAGCATCATTGTAATTTGACGTGATCCTGCTGCAAGTGCCTTTCTCTTAGCAAAACCTTCATTGTAACGTACATTTCTTACGCTAATTGTCCCGTTAACTAAATCTAACATTTGCAACGCCGTCTGCAGCTGCTCCTGGTGGTGCTATACCAAGATAAATTACAAGCAGCAATAAGTGAGACTCTTGTAGCATTTGCATCAGCGGCTGCACCTGGTGGGGCTATACCTAGCGCGGTTGCATTGACAATAAGAAAAGTTCTTACAATTATAACATCTGCAGCAGCATCAGCGCCGTGTACTAAAACACCTTTCGAGAAAAGTTCGGTCGATTCAGCTAAACCACGTCCAGTATCTTTAAACCACATCATATTAGTTGCAGTTGATCTGGAGTAATCATCAGAAAACGACATAGTATTTAAGATTGTACTTGCAACTTGTAAGTGACTTGAAATATCTTCGACATTTTGATTGGCCAGCTGATATCTGGCACTTTTAAATAAACACCAGCCATTATTTACAAGAGCTACTTCTGCGTTAGCTGCAATTGCGACAGGTGGATTAGCTATTGTCATAATCTGTCCACGAACTTCCAATATTGCCTTGTGTGGCAGTAGAAATACATCTTCGTCTCGGGTATTAAATGTTCTGATACCAGTTTTATTTGGTTCATTAGAATTTTCGTCGAAATATTCAATATATTCAAATTCTGTGACTGTGTTGTCGATGTCATAAGTTTCTGCTAAATCGAGATAATTTTTAACAGACTTTTTTTTTTTATTAGATTATATAAAATTTTGTCACTGCGGCGCTGTTACTTTAGATATTAACTTTTGTATAATCTGCTCGCCCCTTGGTGATAAAAGTTTTTTAGTTCTTGTTATCATAGCACGTTGAGTTTATTTTGTTGGAGCGATTTCTGATATAATTTGTTTGATTGTCGGTGGTTTCTCGCCTTTAATTTTATCAGTTATTTTTTGTCCCACCGCAGTTCCAGCAGAGATGCGGCTCCAGTTGCAAAAGCTTTTGACGCGTCAAGTGCAATTGGTGCAACTTTATGCGCGATTCCCGGAACATTTTCAATAATTTTAGTAAATATATTTCCCAAAAATCGACCAATAATATTTTCTTCGGTAAAATTTTTTTTGTTTCATTATATCTGAGATTGCATAATTTTATTGCCAATCACGAAGTCGATTGTGCACGTAAATGTAAATAATAAGTAACAACCTCGTTATTCAGATGCAGCTGTCGTCCAGATTGATCTGTCAACTGCATATTTATTGCTGTTATTTGATTTTCAACATTTAGCGAATAATAAATAACTTGCCGTGGACTAATTTGCATGAGCGAGCCTGGTGGAACGTCTGGCGAAAAACTATATATCGTTTGTCCTTTACTACCCTGGGTTGAGTAAGATCCTGAAGCAATGGAGCAATTTATTAATATTGTGTTTACGTCCGTTATATTTACTGGCAGATCACCGTCATATGTTATAGTTTGTTCTGCTACAGATCCATATTTCTTGTGAGTGAATCCTGTCAGCGACGCTGTGCTTGTTGCTGATGAAAAATCTATTATCAAATTATTTTTTAATGTTATTCTGGCGCGTAATGTGTTATAATTCGGTGTCAGCTCAAAATTGTCTGCAACTCCTCCATTTTTCGTTATTAATTCGCGTATCGTCTTATTTAACTCAGTTACGTTGTAGGCTCCTTGCAGGATTTTAACTGATTTCCACGTAGGTCCTGGAGCTGGAGTTAAAGTAAAATCAAATTCATCGTTTACTCCAGTTTTCATGTTGACCATGGAATGCCACGCCGTACATAAAATTAGTCCAATCTCATATTGTTTTTCAGTATCAAGTTGTATTGGTGGAATATAATTTACTGAAAAATTCGCGCTATCTTTCGTGTTAGCTGTGCTAGAGTCTAGTAATAATGTTGTTGATATTTTTTATATAAAATTGTTATATTAAATCGTTCTGGTTTATATTAAATCATTATGCAAAATTAACATTTACAAAATTAAGTCGCTATGTAAAGTTTTATATTCGTCAGATGTTAATAAATTTTCCGATCTTAAATGATCAAGTATATCAATAATTTCATTGTCAATTTCAGCGCCAACATTTCCAGCTTCCTTTGATGATATCAACACCATTAATCTGCCTATCATTTCGGCAGTTGATGCAAATATTTTTACACCTGTCCCAGTTATTTTACTTCCAGTTTCCCCTGGCGATATAACCAGTGGGTTTTCAATCTCCGCTGGTATTTCAGTTCTAATATACTTTTTGTAGCATCTTCTATGCGATTTTCATCATTTATTTTAAATTTCCTATGAAAATTCCAACTTTTACTAAACTCTGTTGGTCTGTTCTCAACTGCTGTTCTATGAAATGCTCTAGCAATAACACCGACTCTAATTTTATCAGAAAGTTCAGTCATATGATCTTCTTCATTAGTTTTTTCTAAGTTAGCATTAGATGTAAAGCCATCTGTCATCATTGTATTTAAATCAGCAGTAAGTTTATCATACCTTTCGTTCGACCAAGTTTTTATATTATCAATATCATTTATATCATTTTCTTTTACAGATTCACGATAATCATCATCAGTTACTTTATTATATGCTTTTTCTCGGTAAAATCGTCTTTGTTCTTCAACATTTAAAAACCTTACTGTTAACTCTCCAAATTTGTCTTGTCCTTTTTCAATATCCTCTATTTGTTCTGATATTTTTCCAAGTAAACTTTTAATCTCATGGGAAGTTAATTCTGCTAATCTTCTTTCAAGTAAAAGTGGATTATTAATCAGTCGATTTAGTTCAGTTCGTCTAGCAGCAGGATCAGCAATATTTCTTACAAGAGCCTCAGCTAATCTTCTTCTTTCTTCGTTAGATCTGGCGATAATTTTTTCGGCAGCTGCTTCTTGTTGTTCTTTAACTAATGCAAACAAACCTTTTTCCTGTAGTCGCTTAATTTCTTCTTCTGATAGCGGCCTGGTTTCAGGTTGTTTTCCAAGTAGTGGCTCAGTAGCTGGTTTGAGAATCGTAGCTGTTGTTTCTGCAGCAGTTATTTGCCCACGTCGTGCTTGTTGAACTCGCATCTTAAATTCTGCCTGAGATTGAGCAAGTTTTTTTAGATCTTCTATATGTTTTCTGTATTTGCTCGTTTATCCATTTTTATTATACATAAATTTTATAAAATTTAAAGAAGTGGAAGACATCTCGCTGTAGATAATTTTCAATACAACAACGAAACATTTTAGTTGGATCATGTGTAAGTTTATCAAACAAGAAAAAGTTATATTTATCCGCTGCCGCTTGATGATAAAGTTCGATAAATTTATCTTTTGTTACGTCGACACATTGCTCGTTTGCAATATTTCTAACATCGACATTGTCCAGTCCCGGAAATAATATAAAACAACCAGTATTTCACCAAATAAATTTGTCAACATTATAAAAACCTTGGGCTAAATAAACAGAATTACATTTCTTATTACGCGACAGTGAAAAATATGATCTTATTTTGTTCATCTCTACATTGTTTAGCGGAATATCATCAAAAACAACTATCTTATGCTCGGACGAATCAAGTTGATTAACTGGAACAAGTTCTTCTGGTTGTTTGATAATAAAAAAAAATCTTCACCAGCATCAAGATCATCGCGAAGTTTGTTATTATATTCGTTAAGTAGCTCGTACTTATCTTGCTGTGGATTAATTGTATAAATATAAACTCGATCGTAGTTAAAATTATCCCCCAGCAGTAAATTCATAAGCACATTTGTTTTTCCCAACCCAGTTCGTCCAACAATAAGATAGTGACAATTTGGAAGTTCATTGTTATGTTTATGTTTCACCAACCGCTCTGTATCAAAATTTAATATCGACGATTTTGTCATTGTTTGTTATACAATTTTATGTTATATTAAATAAATAATGAGCTATTATACAAAATTTGGAACAATATTAGGAGATTCATTAGCTGTAAGAACAACAATAACAAACGGAACTGTTGATTTATCCGGATATTTAAAAAAAAATGGAGATAAAATGACAGGAAATCTGTCCATGTCAAATCAGCGAGTAATAGATTTAGAAACAGATTATCCGCCAATAAATGTTGTTAATACACAAGCTGTTAGTTATGCACAATTAAACTCCGTCGACGGTAATGAACTAGATAAATCTGGCGGAACTTTAAGCGGCAACTTAGATATGTCAGGAAAAAAAAATTATAAATTTGGAGACTGGATATCCACCAGCAAACTTAAATCAAACACAAGCGGTAAGTTATTTACAGTTAAAATACGTGGATGATAACAAACTTGATAAATCCGGTGGAGCGGTTACAGGTATTATTAACATGAAAGATAAAAAAAATTATTGGGTTAGAAACTGTATATCCGCTAGAAAACTTTGATGAAACACAAGTTGTAAGTTATGCACAACTAAAATCTGTTGACGATAATAAACTTAACAAATCCGGCGACATAATGACAGGTAACCTTGCAATGAGCAATATCTCAAAAATAACTGGACTTGATGATCTGACAAATAAAGTGTATGTTGATAGTCTGTCTAGTGGTATAAAACGAACTAAAAACAATGTTGGATATTTTCCAACACTTCATAAAGCAACTGACAACAGAATTGGGTTTGAGGTAAGCGCATTATCATATTATCCTGAAAATTGTCCTTATTACGCTTTTTCTGACAGACACGAGTGGACGACCAACGGAGAAGTTGAAAATGTTTGGATCAAAATTAAATGTCCCACTGCAGTTGCTATTTGGCAATTTCATTTGCGCGGCAGATTAAACTCAAGTGTTGGGAGAATTTATAATTGGTAATTGGAAGGATCAAATAATGATATCGACTGGGCAACATTGCATAGTGCAGTAAATACGTATATTACAACAACACAATATTTTATAATCCCGACAGAAAATATTGTTAACAAGTACTTATATTTTCGAGTTAATGTTTTTGCTGCTGAACATCCATTTCCAGGACTAACAGCATTTCAAATATATACACTTGATGATCAAATTTAATCTAATGCTATAAAATAATGTCGGAACCACCAATTATAACTGTTGCGAGGGAATTTTATGATAATATTTTTAACCCAGAAAAATATGTTAAGGACGTAGCATTAGCGGCACGTGCGATAAATACTATGAAACATTTTATACTTCCAATGAGAAATTCTCCATTGTTAGAAGGAGAAAAAAATTTTGCTCGTGTTATACATATGCGAAGACCACAACTGAGAGAAGCATTAGGAAACTTTGATATTATAAGCGGATACTGTCACCCTGATGATTGTCTGGAAGAACAAAAACAAGTTGAAATCCTGTTTAAAAAAATATTGCTCAAGCTTGATTCTGGAAATATAAATTTGATAATGCTATCAGGTTTATTAAAATCACGAGTAGCGCAGTTGGAAAAACAAACGAATGATAGCCATGATCGTCTCGACAAGCTAGCTGAATCTAGGATAATAGGAATAAAAAGAAACAGGAGGTTATATAGTAGTTTTACAAAACGAAACATTTTTAAGCATCTCGGCATGTACTACCACGATAAAGAAACCTTAATTAAAATCGTTACTATGACGCCAGACATAGAGTTACTTATTAAAGTGCACTCAAACGCAATTTTGCCAATGACACGTAAAAAAGACCCAGATTCTGAGCCGATTATTCTTGATAAGTCTCTAAAAATAATCAAAGATTTTAACGATGAAATTAGTGATCTTAATGATATTGAGCAAGAAAAGTTTTTTGATAAAGTCGATCAAACAAATTTGGAAGTAAAAATTGATTCTTATTACAACATAAGTGAAGAAGATGATATTCCATTTCCATCAATCCAGCGCTCTAAACAATTGTTATTACGAAATTATTACAATGAAGTCGAGAAAATACTCACAAAACCATATGAAAAATTAATGCTAAAAGTAGCTTCTGCTATTGGTCTGATAACAATTGAATTAAAATCACTCAAAAAATTAATGCTAGCAAATTTTGTTGTCGCATATGCAATTATCAGACAACATCTTGTTCTCAAAAATTTCACGTTAGATCAAATAAGCTCGGTATTAGGGTATATTGATAAAACAGAAAGCGATTACAATAATTTAGTGAATGAAACAGATTTGTATGAACGTGAAGTAGGAAATACTTTTGACTCATACGATTGGTTAAAGATAACAGATGCACGATATAAGGATACTTCGTCAGATGTTTATGACAAATACAGAATTTTTATAGCTGATCCTAATAATAATAAATTTCGTGAGTTTCTTGATTCAATTGCTGGTGCCAGAACTATTGTCTTTGTATAAAATATTGTATAATGAAAAAACATATCATCGATTTCAATCATATTTCAGAAGAAATTCCAAAACAAGATGTTGACGCATTAGTACAATATTACAAATTGTATCACAAAAGCCTCTGGTGTGTAAAAGAATGTTATAAATACAACCGTAGAATACTTCGAGTAATATCATATTTGCCATTGTTAATGACTAGCTCTGGTATAATCTCAAGTGGAGCATTACTAAATCCATTTTTGTTAATAATATCTGGTGTCGGTGTCTCTCTTTCAACACTTGTAAAGAAAATTGAACCTAAACTTGAAACAAAACAAAAAAAATCTTGTAAAACAGCAAGTATCACTTACAAAAAATTACTTGATCAAATACGATCTTACTTGCGAGGTGTAAAATATGACATGGACGATTCAATACGCGAGTTTCGTATTATTGACAGTATGTTAACAGATATCCTACCAATGAGAGTCAGCAGGTATGAAAAAGATTATCATAAAATATGGTTACAACAGTAGACCGATCGTCATCCTGCTGTTTATTTTTGTCTTTTAGCTTTAGAAATATCATTATCAAATAAAATATCAACCATATTGTCAATAAATGTCATCAAATCATCTGATCAACCTACTATTCTCATATCATTTTCAGTTGCGAACAGCCATACTGACCCATATTTTGGTGATACATGATATCCAACATTTTTGATACAATTACTTATTATATTAGGTTTTATGCCAGTATAACTTGAGGCTGCTCTGATTGAATCAAATCTCTTACAAAATCTGTTTGTCAGATCAAATCCAACATGTCTTATTGATGATGGATAATAACCCATATTATATAATATTTCATTGTTCAATATGAAAAAATATTTCCAAGTTTGGGAGGGGGATGGGGTCTCTGATCTAGAATTCGCATTTGGTTTAGGATCAGCTTATTACTATACTGAAAGAAAAATATTTTATCACCAAAAAAAGTTAATCCAGCAGGTCCTTAGAGTTCTGGTCCAGAATCCGCATTTGGTTTAGGATCAGCCTCCTACCTTACTACTGAGGAAGACTTTCAGTCAGGGAAAGTGTGATATTCGAACAGAAATAGACACATTCTATGATCACGCATACATTTATAAAATGCAATATAGGGAGAGAATCATTCTCATTCCATGACTACACACATCATATTAGAAAAAGCGTGATACGTGAAGATAACATGGACTCATTCAATTACCACACAAAACTTGATAAGAAAGAGGCGATACGTTCCGAAAAAGACTCATCAATGATCACATAAACGATTATGTATAACTACAATGCATCCATCCAGACCTCAAAGCGACCACAGTTACATGCATACAACTAGAAGTTACATACAAATCTTCTCCAAGCAGATGGACTAATTGTAAAACTCATGAAATGGATATAGATACAATATAGAAATAAGGAAATAAATTGCTAGAAGGCCTACATTCACATTCTGAAATAAATGTTAGCTAGATATATCATAAAATTGGTTAATTAGTTAAATTGTAACTTTTAGAAACATGATTACAGAATAAACACTTAGTGAATTACAGAAGTAATAAATCTAACATTAAAGCAGAAACCCATTTAATACTGTACTGACTCAAATCTGAATATTGCATACTGATGTACATACACAAGTGAGTAGCAGCAGAGAAGGTGAACAGACCACTTGTCTGAATCGTCTGTTCGCAAAAATAAAGGTTCATACAAAGGCTGAAAATACAAGGTCAATAACGCCAAACCGAAGCCTCTAACCGACAGAGATTTCTCTAATTCGTTTAGCTCATTTTGTTACTTCATTTTTGACGCACATGTTTTCAATTTTTTTATGCGTGTTCGTCCCTTACCTAAGACCAAGTCAGGTAATTAATACTTGTTGACCATAATGTGTGCGTCAACAAGAGTCCCAGAGGCAATTCCTTTGAGGAATATTAAAACTGAAACAATAGTAAAAGGTTTGAAAAAGTTATTTTACTCAATTTGACCTTCCCAAATCAGTCCAATCTTATCAAGGGTCATATTTTAGGTCTGGAATATTCCAGCAAGTTATGTACGAATTAGGCATCCAACAATTCAAGTCTTCTGCCTATCAGCCTAAGACTTAAAGGGATTTAGAAAGATTTCTACAAACTTTGAGAAATATGATTCGGTCATATTGTTTTAATACAGGAAAAGATTGGGATGAAAGCATTCATTTACTGTTGTTTGCTGTTAGGGAATCAGTTGCAAAATCTTTAGGATTCAGTCCTTTTGAACTAGTTTTTGGACATACTGTTCGTTGAGCGCTGAAGTTGTTAAAAGAGAAAATTCTTTCTAATGAAGATACAGAAATTAATCTTCTCGATTATGTTTCCAATTTCAAGTGTAAGTTGTTAAGGGCTTGTGAGGTTGCAAGAACTAATCTGCACTCAATTCAGTCACAATGAAATTAAGGTATGATAAAAATACAAAGGAAAGGAGTTTACAGCCTGGTGATAGAGTTCTGGCTCTCTTTCCCATACCACAAAATCCTCTTCAGGCCAAGTAGTATGGTCCTTGCACAGTTGAAAAGAAAGTAAATGATTTAAATTATATCATAAATACTCTTGGGAGGCGAAACCAAAAACAACTTTCCCATATAAATATGTTAAAGGAGTATGTTGAGAGAGATAGCCAGGTTAATCATGCAATTAATTTATTTGTACCTGCCCCACATACTGAAGATTTAAGCGAAGAAATGCAGTTGGACTGTATTGACTTAGGAGTAACAAATCTTCGAAATTCAGAAATCATCTGGACAAGAGACTTCCACATTTGCAACAATAAGAAAGGAATGAACAAAAACAGTTGTTATTTGAATATGAGCACTTATTTCCAGATGTTCCTACGAGAACAAATAAAATCTACCATGAAGTTGAAATTGTAAATTCCACACCTGTGAAACAACACCCATACTGGATGAACCCTCGCGAACAGGAATGTTTGACAAAAAGAAATTCAGTATTTGCTGGAGAATATTTCATAGAGCCTAGTAAAAATGACTGGAATTCACCATGTGTACTTGTTCCGAAACCAGAAAATACTTTCCGCATGTGCACTGATTACAGAAAGGCTAACAGTGTGACTAAACCATATTCATTTCCATTACCAAGAATCGATGACTAAATTAATAAATTGGAAATGCCAAGTGTGTCACCAAATTTGACATGTTCAAAGGATTTTGGCAAATTCCACTGTTGGAAAGAGCAACGGAAATTTCGGCATTCGTGACTCCAGATGGACTTTATCAATATAAAGTGATGCCGTATGGGAAGAAAGGTTCGCCTAGTACATTTCAACGCAACATGAACATGATTACATCTGGTCTAGATAATTGTGATGCTTACAACGATGATATCATCTACAACAAAACCTGGAAAGATCATTTAGCAACAATTCGGAAATTCTTTGACAGACTCACTGATGCAAATGTGACAATTAATTTATCCCAAAGTGAGTTTTGCCGTGTTTGTATAACAGTTCTAAGACATATCGTGGGACATGGACAAATTAAACCGATAGATTCTAAGGTCAAGGCTGTCTCTGAATTCCTCTTTGCCTATACAGTAAAAAGCAACTGATGCGATTTTTGGGGTATGGCTGGATACTATCGGAAATTTTGTTCCAGTATTTCCATAATTCCTGAACCTCTGGCAAATTTATTGTGCAAGAAAACCAAGTTTCATTGGTCTGACAGGAGGCTTTTCATAAGTTAAAGGCCATACTTAAGAGTGCACCAGTTCTTACAGCTCCAAATTTCAGTCAAACATTAAAACTGTCTGTTGATGCAAGTGATGTTGGGGTTGAAGCAGTATTGATTCAAGAAGAAAAAACTGGTGTTGACCATCCAGTGTGCTATTTTTCAAAGAAATTAAATAAGCACCAGAGAAATTATTCCACAATCAAGAAGGAATGTTTGGCTTTGATATTGGCATTGCAACACTTTGAAGTTTATATTAGTTCAGCTCCTTCTCCGATTATTGTGTTTACTGATCACAACCCCCTTACTTTCATCGGCAAAATGAAAAACAAACATCAGAGATTATTAAGGTGGAATTTGTCGTTGCAGGAATATAATATTGACATCAGGCACATCAAGGGAAAAGACACTTTAATAGTAGATGCACTTTCACGTGTATAGAAATATATTGTTTCATATTGTGTCATTCATAAGATTTCATACTATTGTTTTTCTACTACATTTATATGTGACTTATAGCAAAAAGAAAGCTTTATTGTATAAATCTTTCTTTTTTTATGAGGGGAGTGTTGTGTATATTTAATTTAATAGTTTATTTGTTAGGTTTTTTTAAAAAAATAATTTATTTCATTGCATGCTATTGTAATGTAAGATTGTGTGCTGCACGTGACCAAGTCCAAAACTGAGTTCATTTCTGCTTGACCTGATTGACTTTTTTTGTTTATTTCATTTATGTCAACAACTAATACCTAGCTAAATGATTCACTATGTGTATGAGCTTAGCATCAGGATTATTATTCAGGTAAACAACAAGGAGTAAATTTGTTGATTTGGATCAGGGTTTTGGAGATTCCTAAGTGAATTTTACATGTTATTGTGTTGTAAGCAAAAATGGTTCATTAGATGATTCTAGAAGGTTCTTTTCCATTAAGTAATATTTTTTAAAAAATGCTAATTGTGACATGAGGTCAAGTAAAGCATTATATAATCTTGTGACTGTGAGGATTTGGTCAATCGTGCTTTAGCATCTAGCACCTTCAAGTTATATTATGCTGTGACCAGTTTGTGCTGAATTTTATTTTCTTCAAATTATTTAATTCAGATGATTATTTCCTCTGGAAATACAAAATTGCTGTGATAAAATTCTTGGATAAAGACTTTTACTGGAATTTATATTGAATTTAAAACTGGAATAATATTTCTGTGATTCAACAAGAGAGTGTTGACACATCAGCACTCCGTAGGCTATAACAGACACGTTATCGCCTTCAATTTTGGATTTCTTCGCGGCTTGAACTGAGTTTATTCAGGACTTTTTATTATTAGGACTTGTATCTATAATTTTTGGATTATTTTGGGATTTAATTCGCAATACCGCAAGTTTTTCTCATTTTCACTTTGTATTCTTGGGAAATAAATTATTTGTGAAATTTTACAAAGTTTGTTGTCTTTCACTCTTTTCTCTATCTTTCACTCTTTTCTTTATCTTTCACTCTTTTCTGTTACTTGTTTTAAGAGCATAGACTCGTATCACCTTAGCTTTGTTCCTATATTATGCCTTCAAAAAAGACATGGTGGAGTTGGTCAACATACTTATTCCAGACGGGTCAATACAGATGGTGATTCCATGACAGGTTGCTCTTTGTGGTTCTTAACAATCTCACTTGTATTTGGATATAAAGCCATCCGCCATTCGATTTTACTCTCCTGGATATTGTTCTGGTCGTTTTGCAAATATGTGCCTTGGGGGACGTCTGACGCGATTGTAATAGAAGCGAACATTTTTGTCGTCTTGAACAACTTCAAGTCTGTGTTTGGAGAGAAAGTCCCCAATCTGTTGATTTAGAGGATTCGTACACTTCTTCTAAAACACTGCTTTGCCCTGGAGACTTTTCCGAAAGGGAAAGTTTTCTTCCATAATATGATGATATGCGTACTGAAAATTACCAAGATTTCTTGACGTTGCTGGCTGAGGTACCTAGTCCAAAATTGACCGCAATAACTGAATGAATCAATATTTGATGTTCGATATTTGTCTTTATTCCACATATAGAGCTTCCTTTTGCCTGGTTTCATCTTTGTCGTACTGATATTAACATTGCTAAAGCTGCGTGGTGGTCACGAATGCCAGGAAACTCTGTTCACCTGTTATGGTCCGTTTGTAAAGAATATGTCCATGGACAAGTCATCTCTGGTTTGGAAGTGCACTATTTGGTTCAGACCTAATTCGTTTTTAAGTGAAGGAAGAGTTGATTGATAGACTTTCTGTACCGATGAGTGGTGCTGTTGTGGTTAGACTAATTTTTATCTGGAGTTGAAATCCCCAGCAATCCATATGGCATCGTCCTGGAAAGGGAGGGATGCTGACACGACGATGTTGATCAAATCCAAAGAATGCTTAGTGTTATTATTAGTCAGCCCTGGTACACACTGATCCACACTTGTCATCCAGATGACAGAGACCTTGAACTGAGGCATACTGATATGACAATCGTAATAAGGACTAAAGAATATTCAGTGTTATTATTAGTAAGACCCTTTCATACACTTAGCCAACAGGGTTTGAGAGTCAGTGCAGCTGGTTTCTCGAAGAACATTATGCCAATCTGATCAGACGTAATGTGCCTCCATACCCACCAGTTCCATATAGCTGCTGTAACCACTTTTCAGGTACAAAATTTCATTATCCATGTCAGACTCGTTAAGCCAGGTATCGCAACCAAAGACTTACAGTGTTGACATAATCGATATGTTCCAGAAACTATTACTTTTACTTGCAAATCAAAACACTATGGATATTTACAGACAACAATCTGATGATATTTGCACGTAGCTGCGTGGTGCTAGTCTTGTAAGTGCTCACTGTTGGAGCCGATGCTAATCGAAATCAGTGAGACAGTTATGTCAACCAATAAAATTGATCGTCTTATGCTACTTCATCACGGATGACACGCTTGGGATACGCTCGATTTGGTCTAAAATCATCCATACCGATCTTTTAACTTAATTTTCTTGGGTTATTTATATGGGTAAACGTGCACCATAAACAGAACATTTTACCCGAAATATGAAAAATAAGGGTCATTGTCGCAAGTGCGCAGTCTAGAAGTAACCCTACGTAGGTATGAATATTCTTTCTGACACAAAACCGTAAATGGAATGTAGCAGTCATGTTCCAAAGATAACAATTTTGCAAATGACTCAAATCAGGAAAACTCTAAACATGATAAAATAACACTACCTAATCACATACCGTTAGTTAATCACAGTACCGAATGAAATTGTATTTAATCACAGTACCGAATGAAATTGTTCCGATAAGATTTGTTTCGCTTTAGACAATTGTTCTGATAAATCCGATTGAGGCCGCTTTTATTGTTTGTTGATTTTTCCAAGGCTTTTGACTATCATTCATGTAAAATGTTTGAACTATATTGCTAAGATAAAGTATCGGTATAAAGCTGTTTTAATGTTCCACTTTCGATGTATAATAATTTACCTTCATGTCTGTATATGAAAGGTCAATATACTGATTGTTTTCTCTGAATATTGGTAAAAGACATTGTTACATATTAAGCCTTCATCTCTTTAATTTATTTGTAAATGAGTTGGATTTATTAATTTTAAAATATATTCTTGAAACTTCCAAGTGATGCATCTCCCTCTTACAACGAAGAGAATGTGGAATTTTACCTCGGTGTTTTACTTCATTTTGTAAATGTATAGAATACATGCATTAGGTTGATCAAATTTGGATAATAATCGATATCCATGTTATTTTATGCTATATCATAATTGACGAATCAGGTAAAATCAAATCAATTAACAATATTTAAATATACAGTAATGAGATATTCATTTTGGTACGCAAACTTTATTGGATATTAAGAAATTATTTTTATTCAAGTTACACAACGTCTTAAAGACATTCAGCTGCACATAAAAGACATGAAACATATCATCATATTAAATTTCAAGACAATTTTTCCGTTAAATTGCATACACCCATTGAATGACCTACCTATGCATTATCCAAAATTAGTTTAGCTATTGAGAAAGGTCGGTATAATGATATCCAGGTATGGTATTAGGCCAGAATGGTCAATATCGTTTCATTTAACAGTGTATATTTAAATGAGATTTTAGAACCATATTCTACATTACTACAATACTGTCATGTATCTGTAATATTACGGGTCAGTGACCTTCTTGACCACTGTTATGTAACCGTGGTATTAGGGCCAATGAATATCATGACCATTGTTATGTAACTGTGGTACTAAGAGCCAATAGATATAATGACCACTGTTACGTAACTGTGTTATTAATAGCCAATGGATATCATGACCACTGTTCTGTAACTGTGGTATTAAGGGCCAATGGATATTATGACCACTGCTATATGACTGTGGCATTGAGAGCTAATTGCTTACATCACTATTTTTATTTAAATATGGGATATGGCCTACTTTACTACGGTTGTGTGACTGTAATATTATGGGATATGGCCTACATTACTACGGTTGTCTGCTGTGGAATTATGGGCTAAAGGACTACATTTCTACGGTTGTGAACTGTGTTATTAATTGCCAATGGATATCATGACCACTGTTGTATAACTGTGGTACTAAGGGCCAATAGATAGTACGACCACTGTTATGTAACTGTGTTATTAATAGCCAATGGATATCGTGACCATTCTTGTGTAACTGTGGTACTAAGGGCCAATAGATAGTATGAACACTGTTACGTAACTGTGTTATTAATAGCCAATGATATCATCACCATTGTTGTGTAACTGTGGTACTAAGGGTCAATAGATATTATGACCACTGTTACGTAACTGTGTTATTAATAGCCAATGGATATCATGGTCACTGTTGTGTTGCTCTGGTATTAAGGGCCTATGCATATCATGACTACACTTATATGACTGTGGTATTGAGAGTTAATTGCTTACATGACCATTTCTATGTAACTTTGGGATATGGTCTACTTTACTACGGTTGTGTCACGGTAATATTATGGGATATGACCTACATTACTACGGATGTCTGATGTGGTATCATAGGCTAAAGGCCTACATTCCTACAGTTGTGCGACTGTGGTATTATGTGTTAAAGGCCTATATTACTATGGTTCTGTGACTGTGTTATTACGGGCTGCGGCGTACATTACTACGGTTGTGTTACTGGTATTATGGGTTAAAGGATAACATAACTACAGCTGTGTGACTGGTATTATGGGCTAAAGGCTTACATAACTACGTTTGTGTGACTGGTATTATGGGGCAAAGGCTTACATTACTACGGTTGTGTGACCGTGGTATTATAGGTGAAAGGCTTACATTACTTCGGTTCTGTGACTGTGGTATTATGGGTTAAAGGCTTATATTACTACGGTTGTGTGACTGTGGCATTATGGGCTAAAGACCTACAATACTACGGTTGTGTGACTGGTATTATGGGTTAAAGGCTTACATTACTACGGTTGTGTGATTGTGTTCTTATAGGCTGTGGAATACATTCCTACGGTTGTGTGACTGGTACTTTGGCTTAAAGACCTACGTTACAACGGTTGTGAGACTGGTATTATGGGTTAAAGGCCCACATTACTACGGTTGTGTGACAGGTATTATGGGTTAAAGGCCTACATTACAACGGTAGTGTGACTGTGTTATTATGGGCTGTGGCCTACATTACTTCGGTTGTGTGAATTGGTATTATCGGTTAAAGGCCTATATTACTACGGTTGTGTGACTGGTATTATGGGTTAAAGGTCTACATTACTATGGTTGAGTGAATGTTGTTATGGGCTGTGGCCTACATTTCTATGTTTGTGTAACTAGTGTTATGTGTTAAAGTTCTACATTACTACGGTTGTGTGACAGTGGTGTTATGGGTTAAAGGCTTACATTACTACGGTTGTGTGACTGGCATTATGGGTTAAAGGCCTACATTACTACGGTTGTGTGACTGTGTTATTATGGGCTGTGGCCTACATTACTACCGTTGTGTGACTGGTATTATGTGTTAAAGGCCTACATTACTACGATTGTGTCACTGGTATTATGGGTTAAAGGTCTTCATTACTACGGTTGTGTGAATGTGTTATTATGGGCTGTGGCCTACATTACTATGGTTGTGTGACTGGTATTATGGGATAAAGGCCTACATTACTACGGTTGTGTCACTGATATTATGGGTTAAAGGCTTACATTACTACGGTTTTGTGACTGGTATTATAGGGTCAAGGCTTACATTACTACTGTTGTATTTCTGGTATTATGGGTTAAAGGCTTACATTACTACGGTTGTGTGACTGGTATTATGGGTTAAACGCCTACATTACTACGGTTGTGTCACTGTGTCATTATGGTCTGTGGCTTATATTACTACATTTGTGTGACTGATAATATGGGTTAAAGGCTGACATTACTACGCATGTGTGACTGGTATTATGGGTTAAAGGCCTACATTGCTACGTTTGGTGACTGTGTTATTATGGGCTGTGGCCTACATTACTACGGTTGTGTGACTGGTATTATGGGTTAAGGTATTACATTACTACAGTTGTGTGACAGGTCTTATGGGTTAAAGGCCTACATTACTACGGTTGTGTGACTGTTATCATGGGCTGTGGCCTACATTTCTATAGTTACGTGATTGGTATTAAGTGTTAAAGACCTACATTACTATGGTTGTGTGACTGTGGTGTTATGGGTTAAGGACTTGTATTACTACGGTTGTGTGACTGGTATTATGGGTTAAAGGACAACGTTACTACAGCTGTGTGACTGGTATTATGGGTTAAACGCCTACATTACTAAGGTTGTGTCACTGTGTTATTATGATCTGTGGCTTATATTACTACATTTGTGTGACTGATAATATGGGTTAAAGGCTGACATTAAGACGGTTGTGTGACTGGTATTATGGGTTAAAGGCCTACATTACTATGTTTGCTGACTGTGTTATTATGGGCTGTGGCCTACATTACTACGGTTGTGTGACTGCTATTATGGGTTAAGGGCCTACATTACTACAGTTGTGTGACAGGCATTATGGGTTAAAGGCCTACATTACTACTGTTGTGTGACTGTTATTATGGGTTGTGGCCTACATTTCTATACTTGCGTGACTGGTATTTTGTGTTAAAGACCTACATTACTACGGTTGTGTGACTGTGGTGTTATGGGTTAAAGGCTTGTATTACTACGGTTGTGTGACTGGTATTATGGGTTAAAGGCTTACATTAAAAGTTGTTCTATCCCAACTTGTATCTCATCTGAATTCAAACAGTCTTTTTAGCAATGTACAGTTTTCATATCGCCCTTGCCACAGTACTGAAACTACTCTTCTGAAAGTCGTTAATGACCTTCTCATTGCTTTGGAGTGCGGAATGATTACAGTCCTCACTCTCCTTGACTTGTCTGCAGCATTTGACACAATAGACCATGATATATTACTTCACCGTTTCCAGTATGCATTTGGCATTCGCGATACAGCCTTACTATCGTTCAAGTCCTACTTGGTCAACAGGGCACAAATTGTGTCCGCAAATGGAAAACACTCCAGCCCAGTTGATCTATGTTGTGGTGTTCCATTGAGATCTGTTCTTCGACCTGTTCTCTTCATTCTATACACTCAGCCGCTCTCAAATGTCATAGATCATCGTCCAGTGCCTCAACCATTGTATGCTGATGACACCCAGATATACAAATCTAGCCACCCAACTGAAGTTGACGCTACCATCCAAGGCGTAGAGAGCTGCATTTCCGATGTGAAATCATGGATGACATGTAACAAGCTGCAGATGAATGATGATAAAATTGAAGCCATTCTAATTACAACATAAAGACTTTCTCATTCACATCCTTTACCTCAGACAATAAATATCAGCAACGCCTACATTAAATTCACACAGTCAGTACGAAACCTAGGTATTACTCTCAACGGTACTCTCTCATTGCACCAACATGTCATGAACATATGCAAGGCTGCATATCTTGAGCTGAGGCGCATCAGCTCCATTCGCAAGTATCTTTCAGTTGATGCCACTAAAACACTTGTGTGTTCCTTAGTACTTTCAAGACTGGAATATTGTAACTCAATTCTGTCTGGTTAGTCTCAATATCTACTCCAGAAACTTCAAAAAGTTCAAAACACAGCTTTTCGGATCATCCTTAGAGTACCACGATCAGAGAGAACGCCTCCCCCCTGCTCTGTACCCTACACTGGCTATCCATTCGATCCAGAATTAAACACAAAATTTGTTCTCTGTGCTACGTTTCAATGACGGGCTCCAGTCCAACATACCTATCTGACCTCACCCATGTGTACACACCAGCAAGATACTTACGCTCCTCTTCTGACACTGATATTCTCATTATCCCCACTATAAAAATAAAATCATATGGACAACGTTCTTTTCCATACCAGGGCCCAGCAACGTGGAACGAATTGCCCACTGAATTCAGACACAAAGACACAGTGATCTCATTCAAGAGCGCTCTTAAAACTCACCTATTTCAACTGCAAGAACAGACTTAAACACCTAATAATGTTCCCTTACCTTAAATATTTACAGTATATTCTCTGTTCTCTAATTTCGTGGTGTTTGTTTTTATTTTTGTAATCATATCATTATATATGTTTTTTAAGTGTTGTCAAATCTTGAAAAGTGCTTACAGCTTCTAAAGATTAGGCGCTATACAATGACCTCATTATTATTATTATTATTATTATTATTTTTATTATTATTATTATTATTATTATTATTATTATTATTAGTATTATTACAGTTCTGTGACTGTTTTATTGTGGGCTGTGGCCTAAAATTGCAACGGTTGTGTGACTGGTGTTATGGGTTAAAGGCCTACATTACTACATTTGTGTGACTGGTATTATGGGTTAAAGGCCTACATTACTACTGTTGTGTGACTGTGTTATTATTGGCTGTGGCCTACATTACTACGGTTGTGAGACTGGTATTATGCGATTAAGGCCTACATTACTACGGTTGTGTGACTGGTATTATGTGTTAAAGGCCTACATTACTACGGTTGTGTGACTGGTATTATGGGTTAAATGGCTAGATTACTACAGTTGTGTGACTGGTATTATGGGTTAAAGGCCTACATTACTACGGTTGTGTGACTGGTATTATGGGTTAAAGGCTTACATTACTACGGTTGTGTGACTGGTATTATGGGTTAAAGGCTTACATTACTACGGTTGTGTGACTGGTATTATGGGTTAAAGGCTTATATCACTACGGTTGTGTGACTGGTATTATGGGTTAAAAGCCTACATTACTACGGTTGTGTGACTGGTATTATGGGTTAAATGGCTAGATTACTACAGTTGTGTGACTGGTATTATGGGTTAAAGGCCTACATTACTACGGTTGTGTGACTGGTATTATGGGTTAAAGGCTTACATTATTACGGTTGTGTGACTGGTATTATGGGTTAAAGGCTTATGTTACTACGGTTGTGTGGCTGGTATTATGGGTTAAAGGCTTATATTACTACGGTTGTGTGACTGGTATTATGGGTTAAAGGCCTACATTACTACGGTTGTGTGACTGGTATTATGGGTTAAAGGCTTACATTATTACGGTTGTGTGACTGGTATTATGGGTTAAAGGCTTATGTTACTACGGTTGTGTGGCTGGTATTATGGGTTAAAGGCTTATATTACTACGGTTGTGTGACTGGTATTATGGGTTAAAGGCCTACATTACTACGGTTGTGTGACTGGTATTATGGGTTAAAGGCTTACATTATTACGGTTGTGTGACTGGTATTATGGGTTAAAGGCTTATGTTACTACGGTTGTGTGGCTGGTATTATGGGTTAAAGGCTTATATTACTACGGTTGTGTGACTGGTATTATGGGTTAAAAGCCTACATTACTACGGTTGTGTGACTGGTATTATGGGTTAAAGGCCTACATTACTACGGTTGTGTTACTGAGTTATTATGGTCTATGGCCTACATTACTACGGTTGTGTGACTGGTATTATGGGTTAAAGGCCTACATTACTACGTTTATGTGACTGGTAATATGGGTTAATGGCCTATACTACTATGTTTGGTGTCTGTGTCATTATGTGCTGTAGCCTACATTTCTACGGTTGTGTGACTGTCATTATGGGTTAAAGGCCTACATTACCACGGTTGTGTGACTGTTATTATTGGGCTATGGCCTACATTACTACTGTTGTGTGACTGGGATTATCGGTTAAAGGCCTACATTACTACGGTTGTGTGACTGGTATTATGGGTTAAAGGCTTACATTACTACGGTTGTGTGACTGTGTTATTATGGTCTGTGGCCTACATTTCTACGGTTGTGTGACTGGTATTATGGGTTAAAGGCTTACATTACTACGGTTGTGTGACTGGTATTATGGGTTAAAGGCTTATATCACTACGGTTGTGTGACTGGTATTATGGGTTAAAAGCCTACATTACTACGGTTGTGTGACTGGTATTATGGGTTAAATGGCTAGATTACTACAGTTGTGTGACTGGTATTATGGGTTAAAGGCCTACATTACTACGGTTGTGTGACTGGTATTATGGGTTAAAGGCTTACATTATTACGGTTGTGTGACTGGTATTATGGGTTAAAGGCTTATGTTACTACGGTTGTGTGGCTGGTATTATGGGTTAAAGGCTTATATTACTACGGTTGTGTGACTGGTATTATGGGTTAAAGGCCTACATTACTACGGTTGTGTGACTGGTATTATGGGTTAAAGGCTTACATTATTACGGTTGTGTGACTGGTATTATGGGTTAAAGGCTTATGTTACTACGGTTGTGTGGCTGGTATTATGGGTTAAAGGCTTATATTACTACGGTTGTGTGACTGGTATTATGGGTTAAAAGCCTACATTACTACGGTTGTGTGACTGGTATTATGGGTTAAAGGCCTACATTACTACGGTTGTGTTACTGAGTTATTATGGTCTATGGCCTACATTACTACGGTTGTGTGACTGGTATTATGGGTTAAAGGCCTACATTACTACGTTTATGTGACTGGTAATATGGGTTAATGGCCTATACTACTATGTTTGGTGTCTGTGTCATTATGTGCTGTGGCCTACATTTCTACGGTTGTGTGACTGTCATTATGGGTTAAAGGCCTACATTACCACGGTTGTGTGACTGTTATTATTGGGCTATGGCCTACATTACTACTGTTGTGTGACTGGGATTATCGGTTAAAGGCCTACATTACTACGGTTGTGTGACTGGTATTATGGGTTAAAGGCTTACATTACTACGGTTGTGTGACTGTGTTATTATTGTCTGTGGCCTACATTTCTACGGTTGTATGACTGGTATCGTGGGTTAAAGGCCTACATTACTACGGTTGTGTGATTGTGTTATTATGGGCTGTTTCCTACATTAGTACGGTTGTTTCACTGGTATTATGGGTTAAAGGCTTACATTTCTACGGCTGTGTGACTGGTATTATGGGTTACAGGCTTACATTACTACGGTTGTGTGACTGGTATTATGGGTTAAAGGCCTACATTACTACGGTTGTGTGACTGGTATTATGGTTTGAAGGCTTACATTACGATGGTTGTGTGACTGGTATTATGGGTCAAAAGCATACATTACTACGGTTGTGTGACTAGTATTATGGGTTAAAGGCCTACAATGCCACCGTTGTGTGACTGTGTTATTATGGGCTGTGGCCTACATTAGTACGGTTGTGTGACTTTTATCATGGGTTAAATGCTTACATTTGTGCGGTTGTGTGACTGGTATTATCGGTTAAAGGATTATATTACTACGGTTGTATGACTGGTATTATGGGTTAAAGGCTTACATTACTACGGTTGTGTGACTGGTATTATGCGTTAAAGCCCTACATTACTACGGTTGTGTGACTGGTATTATGGGTTAAAGGCCTACATTACTACGGTTGTGTGACTGGTAATATGGGTTAAAGGCCTATATTACTATGTTTGGTGTCTGTGTCATTATCTGCTGGGGCCTACATTACCACGGTTGTGTGACTGTTATTATTGTGCTGTGGCCTACATTACTGCTGTTGTGTGACTGGGATTATCGGTTAAAGGCCTACATTACTACGGTTGTGTGACTGGTATTATGGGTTAAAGGCTTACATTACTACGGTTGTGTGACTGTGTTATTATGGTCTGTGGCCTACATTGCTACGGTTGTATGACTGGTATCATGGGTTAAAGGCCTACATTACTACGGTTGTGTGATTGTGTTATTATGGGCTGTTTCTTACATTAGTACTTTTGTTTCACTGGTATTATGGGTTAAAGACTTACATTTCTACGGTTGTGTGACTGGTATTATGGGTTACAGGCTTACATTACTACGGTTGTGTGACTGTTATTATGGGTTAAAGCCTACATTACTACGGTTGTGTGACTGGTATTATGGTTTGAAGGCTTACATTACTATGGTTGTGTGACTAGTATTATGGGTTAAAGGCCTACATTACTACGATTGTGTGACTGGTATTATTGGTTAAAAGCCTACATTACTACGGTTGTGTGAGTGTGTTATTTTGGGCTGTGGCCTACATTAGTACGGGTGTATGACTGGTATTATGGGTTAAAGACCTACATTACTACGGTTGTGTTACTGTGGTATTATGGGTAAAAGGCTTACATTACTAAGGTTGTGTGACTGGTATTATGGATTAAAGGCCTACATTACTACAGTTGTGTGACTGGTATTATGAGCCTATGAACTGCTTTGTCAATACACTATTATCACGATCATTGTCATAAATAGGTGTAAGAACTTAGGGAATATGGTTGACAAGATTAAACTGAGATAATTCATTCATTGAATAATAATCGTACCTTAAAACTGATAATGCTATTGTAAATCAATATACAATATAATTAAACAAGGTTCAAAATTTCAAAATTTCATCTCGAAATCCCCTCTCTCTCTCTCTCTCTCTCTCTCTCTCATGTATAAAGAAGAGAATACGGGAATAAACGTGGAGTGAGGGGAAAAAAAGAAAACTGAACTTGTACCAAGTAACCTACAAGAACCTGGAACTTCGTGACGGTTAGCTGTACATGTTCCATGGGATTTTAATAGTGTTGACGGTACTAGTGATACAAAGGTGCAACAGAGTGTCAAGATTTGCACGGTACATTTATTTGTACAAAGGAATACACATACTGTAATATGATACAAATTTGCAACACTGTCAAGATTTGCACGGTACATTTATTTGTACGATGGAATACACATACTGTAATATGATACAAAGGTGCAACAGCCTGTCAAGATTTGCACGGTACATTTATTTGTACAAAGGAATACACATACTGTAACATATTTAATGCTTAGTTTGTTTCTTTTTCTGTTTTAAAGTTTATACTAACTATTAATATGGGTCTAAAACCATTATTTAATAATAAAATGTCCGCTGTGTGGGTTGGTAAGGCAGAAGACAAATCGACTAATAAAGAAGCATTGTGATGAGCAATGAATAGATGCGTTTAGGGTAAATCTCCCCAAATCCACCATCAGAACTCTCTCTCTCTCTCTCTCTCTCTCACACACACACACACACACACACTCTCTCTCTCTCTCTCTCTCTCTCTCTCTCTCCCACACACACACACACACATATGCAAACACACACACACACACACACGTAATACATTATGGACCTTGGTTGAAAGATGACAGCGAAAATACGTTTTTAAAAAAAAAAAAAAACGAGTGTGGCGTATTTTCGCCTGTCATGCGACGATTTCTCTGGACCTGTTAATGATGGAAAATGTTGTAACACCAAGCTAAGGAAACTATTGCTATAGTTAATTAGCAGATGAAAGGTCTGTTCAAGGAAACATATTGGATTCACCATCTTGATACAATATAACCAAAGGTTCTAAATTCAAACGTTTAATATGACATTCACTAAAATATAAATCCGAAATGTATTTCGCATTTTCTGGTGTTCCCATGTTCTTGTTTATAATCAAAATTACAAGTTTCGCAACTGTAACCCAAATTATGTAACTTAAATTTTCATTTGCCTAATATTTACAGTAATATAAATAAAGAAGTATTTTACGAAAGAAATAATAATTTTGTCATAATTTAAATTATTATATGTAATTATTTATTAACCATGTTATTAGGATAATCTTATCATATTGTTTTTATGACATTTGTTTATTTTAGGTTCAAATTTCACTCTTTAACTTAAGTTGCTGGGTTTTTTTAATGTAAAATATTTTGCATTTAATAACTGGATACTGACATAAATTAAAAAACAAAAAATGTTGAAAGTTTGAAAGATTATTTACAATCTTCATTCAATTCAAAATACATTATAAATAAATGCATTATACATAATAATAAAAAGTAATTAAACTGTTTATCTCTAACAATTTATAAAGTTCTAATTTTAGTTTTCAATAGAGATATTTGTATCTTTATGATCCAGTTTTAATGTCCTTTCATGCATCTAATTGTCTTTTATCCATGCTATATATGCATTTTTTCGTGCCAATTAGAAAGAGAGAGCGTAAGCAGAGTAAAGTCAGATCTTAATTTATCTTGATCTGAAATACTATACAAGGACTTTGTAAATAAACCGGCCCGCCATCTGAATATTCCTTTACAAATAAACCAATAAACTTCTAAAGAATGTTTGTTGAGTCCGTCTCAACCCATATCAGTTTACATGATCCGTCTCTTAACACAACAGAAACCAAATTCTACCGTTTGGGGATTCAAATACAATAATTTTAAAAATTCTGCATTGTTTGTTATCTCATATATTGTTTTTGTAACATTGGACTTTAAAAGGGAATCATACAATCTCTTCCATAGGTTAGTAACTGACGTTGATTTTCCAGCTGTTTTATAATCGTCGCGTTTCATCTCGTTATAAACCTCCAGTGATATTTTATGCAAAAACTTATGAAGTCCGCCAATTGTCAAACGAAATTGCAAATCAGCCGTTATCAAGTAATTAATCGTACCTATTTGATGTGCGTGCGCTGTTTCACTTCTGAATCGTTCTATGTCATTTAGCAAAACATAGATGATGGCATCATTGTACAGTATAATAAAAAAAATTACAAAATTTGTTCAACTGATTTGCTTTTGGATATCTTCATTACTGCTCATATCATAAGAGGATTCATTCGTGTAATTATTTCAGACGCTTCAGGTGTACGAGAGTATTTAGAGAACGTCAGGGACTTCATTTTGTCTTGCACAGTATCAAATAAAGTTTTCATCTTTTTCTGGTTATAAGCTTGACTAAGAATGCATCGCTGCTGTTCTCAGATAATTCTTAGGCCAATTATTTTATCATCAGGCTCCGGAAATATGTCAGAAAACGTATTTGGCACCTTTTAACGATAGCTTTTTGCCTGTTACTGAGGCCAATGCACCTGTCTTGTATGACTCTGGCTATTTTGTTTGGCCGCTAATTGGTCGCTTGTTTGACCACTTCACTTTTGTGGATTAATAATCCACGGGTTATATACAGTATGTAACTTTTATGTTAAAATAAATGCATAATTTTTTATTTTAACATAAAAAATGTTAAACCTCCATATATGCATTTTTTCGTGCCATGCATGTGGACTGAGGCTGTGACGTATATCAGAAATAAAACGGCCAAACATACATCCTACTACTTCCACATTGTTCAATTCCCACTCAAGGAACTGGCTGATCGAGTGGTCTAAGGCACTTGCCTTTATGGACCATTCACATATATCACCTATGTCCGTGTGATTTTGAGTCTCGACTCGACCATCATGAGTATGTGAGAAAGCTTGCGAGTAGCTTCCCATGAGTAGGTGGACTTCCTCCACAAAATATGCTCCCGCCATGTATAGCATATCTTGCGCTGAGAAATGACATTAAACCCGTTTCTTTTAACTAATTCTCTCTCTCTCTCTCTCTCTCTCTCTCTCTCTCTCTCTCTCTCTCTCTCTCATGAAGAAATGCTATGAAATACTGGGTGTAATTTAAACCATACTTTTTATTTTTACACAAATCAAATCAGTGACACGAAACCATAAATATTGATGAACAACCCAGTAGCAATAGATCTCATTGTTATGATGACTCTTGTCCGATCTTGAAATTACTCGTGGATTCCTTGAACTGTCAAAGGTGATCTCTGAAATTTATTAAACAAACAAATGGAAAGCGAGTCTAAATCATATCTAGTACTTGTGGGTCATGTGTCTAGGCAACACTATTTACACAGTTACGCCAGTACCCGGAGCCATATCTGATTATCCTCGTGTCATTAGCAGGGTTTGAAAAAATATGGTAGGAGACCTGTTAACAGGCACGTGACAAAAACACATATGGTGATCGCAAAATTCAGTATAAATATGGGTAGTATCAGACCTTCAAGTTTGCCGGACATTGAAGATTGCATTGTGTCACAGCAGGCCCCAGATCCTGGCATCGTTTTTTCTATTAGTTACCAATGGAAAAACGGACGCTCAACCAGTTTGTCCACATGAAGATGCATCTCTTAAATTATGGTCTAATCACGATATTTGGCGTACGGGAAAGGTAACGTATTTCTAATTGAATTCATGTGTTCAGGGTTTTTCTTTTCTTTTGGGGGTGGTCTTGTTGTTCCATTGTTTTCTTAAACATTCGCTAAACAACAGGTGTTTAAATTTTGTCAGTACTATCTGAAATCAAATTCAAAACACTTTCACGGTTACAACATTACATAGAATAAAGTGGAGATATTCAAGGCACACGCGTAAATTCTAAAAGTCGATTACAAATTAACAAATTTATCAACAGCTGCTAATCTACACAATACCGACCTGATGAACGTATTAACCAAAGGCGCAGAACGAATCCAAGAAAAAAGGGTGGGAAAGGAAACCGAAATACACAAAACTGTCGGTATGGTTAACACAGCCAAACTACGAATAATGATTTCAGTGACACATGTGTTCTATCTTAACATATAAAGGTGCTCTTTTGATGCTCTTTCTCTAGCTCGCAAATAGAAAATGAATCTCTCATCGCTTCTGCCAGCATGGAAATGCGGGCGCCCTGCATACCTGTTGTTTGAAAAGAAACATACGAAAACTATCCATCTTAATGTAAGACAGGTCTTACCAATATTCAATGAGCTAAGCCTTACGATACAAAATGAATATATCCTTGTAATTTGTAATAAAAATAACAGAATTAGAAGCATTATAGTCAAGAATCGTTTCTCTGATTCCAACTAAGAGAAACTTTTCTTAACTGTAATGTTCCTAATTGAGTTAGTTTTATTACAAACTATTTTTGGGAATCAGAAGATCAAGCCCAAAGTTTTGGGAGGAGGAAAAATCATATGTTTCAAACAATCTAATTTTTAGGGGAATAACTGATTTTAAAATATCCAATTTAGAACCAATCTGGACGAATCAAGTTTCGACATCAGCAAATTTATTTATATCTGTTCTGCTTACCGACGTCCAAATTCACTCCCTCGTCTAGAGCTGATCAATTTAAACGCGAGACATGCCACTTTAACTTATGAAGTAGTCATCATAAAAACGTTAATATTGTCTTCAGTTCCAATATTAATATAAAATGGTTTATTAGGACGCAATTATACGACCATATCGAGGTGATCAAAGTTAAAACAATAGTACAGTTCATTTTGCTACCACGGTCGACCACACTACCGACGCTGATAACCTGCACTAGATTAACCTACCGTGTTTCTTTATTACTTATAGTCATTTCCCCTAAGCAAGACTACGTCTTTTACGTCAGCAAGATGAGGGACCTATCGCAAAATATGTATTTGTCGATATATCAGTATATCAATTTGTTATCATGTTTACTTAATAGTGTCATCCTCCCGAGATCATTATTTAGTCTTGTTGATGTAATTGACGTCAGCTCGATTTTGTATGCTTGACCAGAGATATTTGATAGGTTCTGAATATTTTGTTATAACATTTTTGTTTCTTTGAACCTGCCAATAAATTTTAAATCCGACCGATAGACAATGAAACCTTAGATAAAGTGATCTGTGCCTGCACATGCAGTACGCTGGACACCTGCAGATGAACACGTGTGCTAACATATGTAAATGACAATGGCGTAAAGATGCCGAAAAGATGACAAATTCTGCTACTGTGCTAAGATGACACTTTAAAATCCAGACGCTCTTAGGGCCCACTCAAAATGATATCAAGGCCTACTTGGATAAAGTATGCGGATGCAGTTCTCTGTCATTATAACAAGATGAACCAGATTGGGGTCAGACCACAACGAAGACACGAACAATGGTAAAGAGAATACCATGTTTATTTATAGATGATTTAAAGGTAGAAAAACCCTATACCAAAATCGTGCGCATAAATCCAAATATTGGATATTTAATACAATGATGCACACCGTGTTAAATTATTGATATAAATAATACAGTCTCTAACTGAAACGAATTAAAATTTAAAACGAAAAATGATCTCATATTGAACAAAAATTAAACGCAAAAAGAAACCGATCAATGACTATTCAAATAAAGTGATTTCACTCAGATAGTAATAAATTAATGTGTACATCTGTAACAAATTTGCACTCGAATAGTGTTAAATGATTATAAAAATTGGGACTTGTATCATGAGTCTAATTTATCACCACAAGGTATTACAGCCCCAATGCTCTGCCGGATGGTCAAGGAGCTACCACGAATGGTCCGCCCCTCCCCGGGTCTGCCTAAGGATTTGTAGAATCTCTTCTTCCCTGCAGACCCGTTGGTCCCGAAGCCTTGGTCCCTCACCACGAGAAAAGCATTATCTTCCTCCGGGCCAACGTCACCACCGACAGCAGCACACCGGGCATATACCAACCCTAATTAGCACCGCGGCTAAAAGAATACCTTCAGTACGGTGAAAACACGAAGATACAGCATAGCTCTGTCACTCCTTCACTCCTTCCAGCCCTTTACACCTTTTCACAGCTCCACAGCTGGAGATATCGCGTCGTAAAGTGGACCTCTCACTGACAAGACTTTCCGTAATGTAATGCTTGACTCTGCAATGAGCCTGTATGTACACAGGCTATGTTCCAATGCACGGGCTGTGCGCTCAAAGTATATCGGTTTTCCCATCGTAAGCACTTCCCTCGTGCAGCATGGACTCAGCCAAACTCACTATATCGAAATAATGTAAGATATAAATAAACCACCTCCAGGTAACGCTATACACAGAAATGAAACCCGAGTACAGTCTATTCCAAATATTCATGAACAATAAATATACACAATTCCGTGACAGTCATATCTTACAATTTTGAGATGGTTGCATAGAATTCTAATTGGTAACCAATCCAAGGAAGATGACTAATTTTATGGAAGACATTTATGAGCGACTGGTGAAAGGAACGTGGCTATTATGAAAGGGTCGATTGATGAAGATGCTCGAAACAAAATGAAAGATCAAGCTGTTGTCTCTGGCATTTATTTGTCTGCTTATTTTAATACATTGATGAATCATTTGAAGCTCAGTAAGTTTTGTGAAAGATGGATCACGCATTTGTTGACGGATAATCAACAACAGATTCGCGTTGAAACGAACCGCCAGCTACTTGCCAAATATAAAGAGTGACCACAGACATTTTAATGAAATTGTCCCTTGTGATGAACCGTGGATTTACTTTCTTGAAAATGAGTACAGGGAAAATATTGAAGTTGGATCATCGAAAACAAATTGGGACCAGAAAGCACTCGACGGAGTTGGACTGTCAAGAAAATTGTATTAGAATTAAGTTTCGATGCGAAAGGTCTGGACGACCACTGGACATTACCATCCATCCAAAACGTTGCCAAAAGTTGTAAAACACTCACGAACAGGTTTTCGAGGTATACATCTACTCCATGAAACACACCGGCACATAAATCTGTCGTTGTAAGAGACTTCTGAATGAGTATATCATCCAAAGTTTGCCACACCCTCCATCCTCTATACAGTCCTGATTTATCTCCAAGTAATATTTGGCAGAATCTCCTTGTCAAAGAGTAGCTGAGTGGTAGAAGATTTCAAAGTAGCCAATCGGTTGGAAGTACAGTTTTCCGTTGTATGAGCAACACAGCAAAAAAAAAGGTGAATTCAAAATGATATTTAATAACTGAATAATCAGGCTTAGAAGATGCGTAAAGGTGCATGAGAATAGTTTGAGAGGATGCTGTTCACCAACTAAAACAAATCTGTCGCACAGCGCACTAATATTCAAAACGTTTCGAATACTCTTCGTATAAATATCTCGCCATGGAAACGGCAACTTAATAATTCCATACATATTGTAGGAAACCTTGTGTATATGCTACAAACATTAACGTCCCTGTTTATAGTATTGATATAATCACGTGGTCATTTCTTTGATTATGTAAATTCAATGCTGGAAAGTGCTTCTCAACATGAGTAATTAACCAGTAACTAGAAGCAGACGCCACAATGTACAGTATTCACGAAACTTTATGGTAGCAAACATAAGATTCGCAAAATGAGTCATCCCTAATTTCTTAACCTAAGGAATTATTGGAATATTACCACGATTAAGTGTTGGATCATTTGAAACAGGAATGGCATTGTGTATCAGGTGTTTGTCATGTTCTCTGGCACGTGGCATAAAATACCTGTATGAAACTAGAACAAGTGTACTAATAATTTATTCGAATGTGAACAGCGATAAAACATTAAAATGTGAAACTGTTAAAATCTTCTGAATGCGTTGTCGTTAGTTGATTAAAGGAAATTAGTTTTGGTGTGTGCGCTAAAGGAATATTATTTTATTATATGCGCATTATGGAACCTGGAGTTGACAATAAAATTTGTTTCAAGGTGCTTAAAAATAAGTGAAATATTGATTGCAAGGAAGCAGTTGTCGTTATATATATATATATATATATATATATATATATATATATATATATATATATATATATATATATAAAATCCACTTCAGACCTGATTGAATGTGTCAGAGAGCAGCAGGCAGGGTGAACAGACCACTTTGTACGAGACCTTATTTTACAAAAATAAAGGTTCCTACAAGGGCTGAAAAATAAGGTCAATAACGCTAAACCGAACCTCCTAACTTTTATTATTACCGTATAGTTTGAAAAACGAATAATAAATCGTTTGGGTTAGCTCATTTTTATTATTTTATTTTTTATTTTTTATTTTTTATGGTATAATGCGTTTAGTTTACTCGCCGGGTCACTTAATTTTTGTCGTTCACCCTGCCTGCTGCTGTAATT